>JANIIA010039995.1:0-11904 GCA_027478495.1 Erythroxylum alaternifolium
AACCAAACATAATAATAAGGATTTTAGGAAAAACATTACTTTCCCAAGCAAGAATCCTTGCCAACCAAACAAGGCCTAAGGGTTTATACACAAATAACTGAACAATAATGAAAATCTGATTGTCCATACACAAAACCCAAATCAATTAACATAGGATAATACAATCAATTTTTAATTAGAGAAAGAAACAACTTATAACCCTACCGAAATCCTTAGCTACTTTTCACTCACCACTAAGCTTCTTCTCTTTTCTACTATTGATTAATGGGACAATAAGCTCTGAGGTTTTGGTCCACATTAACTATTCAATCCTCTCTTCTTTACCCACAACTCTCTTCTTGTTTTCTCTAACACTAGCCTAGCCGTAACTCTTCTTCTTTCAAGCCACGTCGCCTACTCCTCTCTCTTTTCCAGCACATTAAGCCGCAACCCTCCATTTCTTCACGCCTCCACTATTTTTGTGATGGGACAAATAAACTCCAGGGGTTTTCTCTCCCCGCTAACTGTTCAAGGAACACACTCCTTTTCTTCCTTCACGTTTTTAGCTCTTGAAATGCATGCGTTTAACACTAACATTTTTCTCCTTTGCTGATGTCGTTTTGGTGTTGAGTTGTCCCTCCTTGTTAAACATTTGTGCTCCAATTTGCTTCAGAATCTTGTCTTTTTGGTCTCAAATATATATCAAGATATCTAACCTAGAATTCAACACAAATTAATCATTTTACCTTGAAAATAGGATTGAAATCACATGGAAATACATAAAAAAATATAAGATAATTCAATCCTATCAGTTGTAATGGAAGGAATAATAGAAAAAACTGTACCCTAAAAATTGACTTACAAAAAGCCTATGACTCTATATATTGGAAGTTCATCATTAGTGGACTGAGAGCTTTTCACTTTTTTTGAACTTTTGACACAATGATTTGAACAATGCATCACCAAAGTATCTTTCAACATATTAGTGAAAGGCATACCCTCCACCATAATAGAAAGTTGCAAGGGTTTAAGGCAAGGGTTTAGTAGACTATCTAGCTTATAAATTAACTTTGAGAAAAGTGGAATGTACATATTAAGGAAAACATGCCTTGTAAGTTTATAACTGTCTAACAATACTAGCATTAAAATCCAAAAATTACCATTAATCTACCTAGGGATTCCTATTTCCTTAAGAAAATTAAGGCCCTTAGGGTTCAAACATATTTTAGGAAAGGTTAATGACATATTACTTAGTTGAACTTCCAGATCCTTATCCATAAATAACACTCAGTTGATCTCCTCAATCTTAAGCTCCCTCTCAATATATTGGGTATCCCATATAAAAATTTTGAGATCCATTACTAAACAGGTTGAGAAAGCCTTCAAACTCTTCTTAAAGAATGGGGGACTAGAAGGAGCAATAAAAATTATAGTAAATTTGAGGGAAATGTTTCCCTAGAAGGCAGGGGGATTGGGATTTATACCTATTAAGGAATCTATAGAACACTACTAGCTAAGAAGGTCTAGAGACTTCTAAAGGGAGATAATTCACTCTAGGCACACCGGGTTAATAACTATTACATTAAGGGCAGACACTTCTAGACCCTCCCACTCCCTATTAATGCCTCAGTTATCTTCCTTAACATACTTAAAATCAGAAACTCTATTCAAGAAAACATCTATTATTAGGTAGGAGATGGGAAGATTATCAACTCCTGGAAAGATCATTAGACCTCCTTTGGAGTTTTAAATCATAAGTAGGAGCTATTTCCTTTTAAAGTTATCTTCCATGAGGAAGCTATAGTGCACTCAGTTCTTTCGAACAAAAGACTAATGGAGAACCTCCCTACCCATTCTACTGTCATCCAATTTTTAATCAATCACACATTAGCCCCAAAATAGGACTTTATTATTTGGAGAAATACAGTCACAGGTTCTCCCACTAGTAGTTCCTTTAGAGACTTATTATGGCAACATGTTCCTACAATGGGATGGTTCCACCTAGAATGGGAAGGATATGATCTCCCTAGGACTTCTTACACCCTTTGGCTAGCTATTAAGCATAGACTTTCTATTACTGACGAGCTAGCTAAGTTCATATACATCCCTAATAGGTATGTATTGTGTGGAAAGGAAATGAAGACCCTTGAACATATTTTCTTTAAATGTAATTTCTCTACAGAGATGTAGCTCTACTTTATGTAGAAATGTAGAATTGGTCCCCCAAAAACACTTTGGATGGATACAATACACTGGTGTAATAGAATTAAACTTTCAACCAAAGAAGACAAGATAATCTTCAAAATAGTTTTGGCTTACCTAGTTTCTAGCATCTAGGAGAAGCACAATGCTAGAATCTTTAAGGAATAATCTATGTCCCCAAACAAATTTAAGACAACCCATCTCCAAAGATTGAGGGAACATTTACATGTACACAAGATAAAATTTCACTCGTCATCATAGATGATGATCGAACGGGGGATATAATTGGAACACCATACATCTAATTAAAGGAATAATACAAGGTAAGAAAGAGTATGAACAATAATCTCATTAAAGGGTAGAAGCTTATACCTCAGGGATGAGGTGAAAGTTAGAGCACCACAAAGATAAGCATGCTCTCCAAGAGCTACTGCATCCATCCCTAAAGAAATGAACAGAAAGCATCATGCATGGCTCACAAATTACCTATAAACATTTTAGATTATGCCCAGAATAAAATTTCCCAATTGATGATTCACCATGTTTGGGCTAAGCTACGACGTATTAGGTATATGAGAAATGATATTCAACCTATGTTATAATATTCCTTTTAGCTTCTAAAAAAATGAAGTATGTTATTTAATTAAATTTTGCTTTTTAAAACAAAATAATGCTTTTATTTAAAATTATTCAATCAAATAATTTAGGATAAGTTTCTCTTTAATGTAATTCAACAATAAGATAAGTTCAAAAATAGAAAGAAATATTAATAAAAAAAGACACTTCTAAGATTAGAACAGTTAGTTTAGTTTATATTTTCAAGAAATTTAGATAAACTTGAGAGTCATAATAAAATCTTAACTTGAAAATTGTAATTAATTATCAAAATAACATAAATAGTTAAATAATAATTCCATTCAGAATTTATAAAATTACAAACATAAAAATAATTAGTTTAACTTTTACCCCTTTTTAATATAAGATTTTGACATCTATTTATTTGAGATGTCAGAATCTTTATTTTTTAATTATTAATGTCTTTGTTGAACTGTAATGTATTTATCAAACACTGCAGCAAAGTTAACCATTGGCTACGAAAAATATCATAGCTAAAGGTACAAAAATCGTTTCTAATAGTAATTGGTAAAAATTTAGTTTTATCGCCTAAAACATTGCCCAATCTCTGTAGCTAAAAACTATAGGCGATGTTTGGTGCTAATCATTGCTAATATTTTTTGTCTACGTTTTATTTTTGTAGCAAAAATTATTAGCGACGTTTTGGGGAATCATCGCCAATCGGCTTGGCTATGCTTATTTTTTGTAGCTAAAAACCAAAAAATTTTAGCTACATTTTCAAAGTTTTTAACTACTTTTTAAAAAAACATAAACAAGTTTTATAGCATCATTTTATAAAATGTAGTCAAATTTTTTATCTATGTTTTGATGAAATATTATACTATTTTGGAATAAATTATTTGTTATATTTTAATCCATATTATTGTATATAATGTATCGATAAATTTTATTGTTAATTTATTTTTAAAAATTGTACAAAATTGATAATTTGAAACATTGTATAGAAAAATAAAATATCATTAAATTTCTTCATATACAATATTTTAATTATAACTTCAACAATTCTTATATATAAAATAATGAATACAGAGACTAGTTTACAAAATTATAAAGGCCAAGATTACAAAAAAATTACAACACATTGATGAACCTGTAATAATCCAAAAAGCTTAGTTAAAATATTGTATTATTGAAACATTATTGCATAATTAAAGCAAGCATCACATAACTTTACCATTCACGACACAATCAATCAGCCATTGCATCTTCTTCAATTCTGTAATCCTAAAAAAAGTACTAAATTTAAATTATAATACAAACATGAATTAAAAGAAAAAAGTATAAGAGATGTAATTAATACCATTCACTTTCGTCTTCACTAGTATTATAATCCTGGCTAAGTATTTTTTAAGGTACTTATATCATGCTTGGTTAACTTTTTTTTGAATATGTTCTAATTTAGCCTTAAGCATCTTGTTTTCCTCTTGAAGTTATTGAATGTATGTAGATATTGATGAGATTGAAAATTTTGGCTTAGGGCCAAAGCCAAGACCTATGATATAACCAGAACGTGTACCAAGCACGATTTTGCAAATTTTGTCTACATTGGCCTCATTCCCCTTAGAAATTGATTTCTGTAACAACTTATTTCTAATAATGATAGTGATATGGGGATCAAGGCAATTTGATGTCAAAAATTTATATGGAAGTGGGATAATTGTATGCATGAATGATTATGCTAGATCTCCATAGTCATTTCCTCGTTGTTTCTTCTTATTTCCAATGTTTCTCTTGTTTGTTATAAGTTTAGGTTTAAGATGTTCTCTCTTGTTAATGCTTCTGGTCAGAAATAATGCATTATATTTATACCCATGTTCAAAATTAGTGCATGATCACAACCACAAAGATAAGTAGTGAATTTTACCTTGATTAATAAGCACCTTTAAATTAGATTTGATTATATAATACTTAAAAAAGTTAGCTGGCTCAAATCTTGAAGAGAACATAGATGAAAATAGAGACGGTGGTGATATCCTAATGGTTCATACAGGATTAGGCAAATCGATAGTTTTGAAATTGTCGTCGATTTTAAAAACTATGCCTATGTGTTCTGATGATGATGGAGTCTTTAAATCAGTATGCATGTGTTCAAATTTGGGGCTCGTTATACTGTTTGATTTAGCTTCTTAAGTTTTTAGGATTTAATTTTTTAAAGGATTGTCAAGAAATTAAGATGATTGTTCTATATCTTTTGTTCCTTAAATGAAACGCATGGTACGTGAAGTTCATCTAATTCACTATTCCATACTATAACTGAAAATTCTTTAATGTATCTTCTGCTGGTTTAGTTAAAGCCAATAAGTTGTTAGAAGAGGGTGTCAATAAACCAACTGCTAAGGGAAGATCTTTGACTATTTCAATTGATGCCTTTGAACTTGCAAGGAGCCTTCTTGGGAATCCAGACATAAGGAATTCCTTTACCTTACCTACAAGGTCTCATGTTACTTGAAATTCATAAAAATAATTATATCTTTTTCTCTTCAATGAAATAGGTGTGAAATTCTTTTTCTTTTTATTTATTGTTTTGTCTGTAAGAATTGTTAAAGTTGTAATTAAAATATCATGTTTACAAACTTCATATTAAAAATATTTGAAAATGTTTTAACACCATATAAAATTGTCAAATCATATAATTTAAAAGAGAAAAATAAAAGTATAAATCTATGTAGTACTAATTAATTTTGAGTTTTTAGTTTCATAAATTTTTGAAATAATTTGACATTGTTGTTAGCTAAAATTTTTTAGACATAGAATTATTGTCAATAATATTAAATTTTTTATCAATATAATATTTAGTCACAAAAAGGATCAAGTGCAAGTTAGTAAATTCATAATTATAAATAAGAAAGTTAATTTTGTTATTTAAGCATTTGGCGACAAATTTAAAATCTTCGTCAAATGTTAAACATTTTACAATGATTATAAATTTTGTCACCAAAAGCTTATCCTTTGGTGATGATAATAGTAAACCGTCAACAAAGGATAAGCCTTTTGTTACAATTTCAAGAAAGCGTCACCAAATGCATACTCTTTTGGTGATGAAGTTACTGAATCGTTACCAAGGCTTTCCATTTAGTGATGATTTTAGAAAAAGTCACCAAAGAGTAACCCAAATCATTGACAATAGCTTACTTTTAGTCATAATTTTCAATTTTTAGCTAAAAAAATTTAGCCAAAGGGCTACCTTGTTATAGTGAAAGTCTAAATCTACAATATGTATTTACATTAAGAATCTTCCCTCCTATTTAATTTTAAAAAAGTTATTCTTATACTATTTCTATTGAAAATTTGCTAGGAATTATGCTTTATTCTTGATTCTTACTATTTGTGTTACCTTAAGTCCTTGTCGCTTTAGGGTAAATAAGCTCACCATCTTTCGTTTAACTCATTTTGCGATAAATATTATAGATATGAAAATTGCATTGATACCATTTATAATAGTCTAAATTTAAGTTAACCTAACAATAATCACATTTTAAATTTCATAGAATCACAAGTCAAATAATTAATCAAATATTGATTAGATATACCATTTCACCTCTTCTTTTCAATCTAATATGAGGTTTAAGACTCATCTTATGTAAGATGTCATAATTATAATCTATTTTTCAACTAATAGTAACCTTTTTGGTGCTTTAATAATAGTTTTTGTATGGTATTTCACTAATAATTTAATGTTTGTATTTAACAATAAGGTGCTTAAATGACTTAACTAAAATGCAAAAGGGTAAAAAATTCAAAGACAAGGCTTAAATCAAATTAATATGAAAATGTAATTAAAATATATAATTCAAAATAAAATTAATTGTTTACACAAATTGATTTTGTCCAATTTTTATTTGCAGTTGATGTTAATGAGTTTCGAGTGAATGGAAGGATTTAAGAATTTATGTCAATGCTGGTAACTTTCTTATAAGACAAAAATGATTAAATTGATATCATGTTAGACTTTATACGATTACTCTAAGTTAATGTCTTAATTAAAAAAGAGATTGTAAGTTTTTGTTAGATATTTCTGGAATTTTCATTTAAAATATTAGAGTGCTTATCCTAGCTCGAAAATGATAGATTTTATAGTGTAGGAGTTTGAATTATTAGAAAATCGATCTGAATGTCGATCCTGCATGTAGTTGAATATGAACAAAAATTTTTTGTTTGATTGTTTGGAAGCCAAGTTCATTTTAGATTCTATAATATGATCAATACATGAACACAATAAAACATTAACATAAATCATGCCTTATTATGTAACTTGGTCTTTATGCTTGCAATTTCCCTAAAATAATTTATAAATTGATTCATCACAATTGATAAAACCATACATGTTTTTAAACTCTAATAAAATTTACATAAAAGGGTTAAGAAAGCTTTACAAGTAGCGTAGAAAAGTTTAAGTAAAAAGTTTTAGCTTATTTAAAGCTTACACCTATTTATATTATAGTTTAGACCTTTTGTAATTTAATTAAAATATAATTCTAATTTCAATTAAACATTGATTAGAATTATAATTAATTCTAGTTAAATACCAATTAGGCCTAAATAAGATCCAATGTATCATATTGTTCTTTATTTATTAAATATCTCATATTTAATCCTAAAATTTTCAAACTTTATAATATAGTCTAACTTGATAAATTATCTTTTTCTCTCATCAACTGTTCTTCAATTATAACCTATTGGGTTCTTAAATATGTTAATAATAGATATAAATTACAACTCTAAATATTACAAATGTCAGAATAGTCTTTACTAACCTTTTTGTGCATAATTTTATCTTTTAATTCAATCATTTCATTATACAAATGTTTTGATTAGATATAGAGTATGAAACTAAAGTCTATCTTTTTTGAATCTCATAACGTTTGTCTATCCTTAGTAATTGATTTTATTAATGATAATTAAAAAATATTTTCAAAATATCATTCTACCGAGGCCAAGGATTTATGAATCAATACTAATTGAGAATAATGAAAAATTATCTCTAATCACTTTAGGGTGGTGATTTTTTTATTGATCATTCAACTATCTCTATATAGTTTATGTTATATCCAATGACTATTAAGTGATCTATGCTTTACAAGAATAGGTCATAAATAGTATCAAAATATAGTAATTTTTGTATGAAATACTTTGATGATCTCAAGTCAAATAATCACTTATACAATCATTATAATGAGAATATTTATAAACATAAAAGGAAAGTTTTAAATGGAATTACCATATTAGGTTAGTTTTGTAAACATGTTCTTTAACAATTACTTATACATTTATTTAAGGATCTTTATATTTATAGTTTATAAGATCAACTACTTCCTTCATAATGAAGAGACATAATGTGTAGTAGTCTATATGCCCTATTAATATTTATTCTTAATAGAATAACGACTAAGAATTAATTAGGGATAATACATAAATATAATATAAATATCGTAATTACGATATTATCATAATTTTATTTACAATGTATATTTATCTTATCGACTTTATCATGTATATTAATTAACTAAACAAATATACATAAGATAAAAACTACTTTTAAATAATTATATTATAAAAAATATAATCAATCAATTGATTATATTATATAAACTAATATGAACAATCTTAAACTAAACCTTTTGAGTTTGAATGTGTTATAAGGTTAATGTTCGATGAAACATATTCAAACTAGTAAATGCTCCTAATTGGCTTTTATATTTCCATATGTGAGGTATTGCTAGTTAGCTTATAGTGTTATTTGATGGCCTCATCATAAGAATGTAAATTTTTACATTTTATGTTATAGTTTTTAGTAAATTGAGTTTATTTTGTAACACTCAAGGCATGCTTTGAAGTAGATGATATGTGCTTAATTGATTATGTATTTATTCAATAACATTTAGTGATTAATGATATCAAAATGCTTAAGATACTCATTTTATTTTATATTTTTTTAAGGTATAATTTGGAAGTGAATAAACTAAAGTGAGTCAAAAGCACTATATTTGAATTGTTTTCCGAAGATTCACACTCACTTGCCTAGATGGAACAAGAAGAAGAAGGATTAGCGTAAAAAGAAGACAAGAAAATTGAAAGAACATGAAGAAAATGCTGTTAACATACCTCACGACCAAATAATTAAAATTACACAGCCGTGAGCATTATCTTATTGCTATGACGTGAATTACATGGGCGTGAGACACCTCTCATACACATGCAAAAGTGTGTCATGGTGTGACACACCAAGACACACAACTCACCACTGTAAGTGGTTACGCACGGGTGTGACAACCCATGTCACACTTATGATACACTGCTACCTCACCATTTTTAACCCTAAGTTTTTAATATAAATGGGGAAGAGTGCGATGGAAAAAAACATGTTTCCTTGGGGATAAGTTTGAAGAATCGACAGAGGGATTTCGCGAGGCAAAGAGGGGGCAAAGCTCCACAATGTTGCCATGTATAAAGAAGATGGAGAGCAAGACTTCTTGACACCTATTTAGAGGTGACATTGATGCCGAAGAATCTGATTAAGCATACCCTTCATTGTGTTTGTTATTCTTACTCTCTTTAGGGATCGACTGCATTATCCTATGTTTATTGTCTGGGTATTGTGTTAAGATGATCTTAATACGTTCGTTGGATTGTTTAATTATAAACCCTTTGCTAAAATCTTCAATATAATTTGTAATTGTTATGTTGAGATTCATTTGTAGCAACTAATGGTTTCAAATCATTAGGAATATTATAAACTAGGTTAAATGATTCAAGTGTATCTAGTTGTTGCTTAGATTGGTTTGTTTTCCTAATTCATAATACAATTGTCCAATTAAATCTAGAGAGCGCCTCCTAGGTTGTTCGATAGTTAGGTTTAATTAACGAGTGTCTCTTAATTAAACATGACCTAAGAGAAAACTGTGGTTAACAAAACTTGTTGTTAATCTACGACCAATAGTTCAAAGAGAGGTGTGAAGACCAAAATTTAATGAAATATGTCTAATTACGTGTAGGTTAAGATTTAACCAAAGAATTGAGTTCTTAACGAATTCATCACTTTCATCATTTTTATATGTTTTCTTTAATTTGTTTTAATTAATTTTGTTTCATTTTATTTTATTTTGGCCCAAACCAAAACCCCTCATAACTTAAACACATATTGATTTCATAACAAGAGCTAATTGAACACTCTATGTGTGATCAACCTAGATTCACTACTGCTATAGTTGTAGGTCTAGTTATTTTGAGTAGTGTTACTACACACTACGTCAATTTTGTCATCGTTGTCAGTGAGTGTGGTGCTTTAGTTTTTGTTATTAATTTTAATTGTTGTTTTGTACATACTTCTTTGTAATTAGTTTCTTTTCAATTGTTTCTTAATCTTTTCATTTTTTTAGTATTTATTTAAAAATATTTAAAATTTTTATAGATGGAAGCAATTTTTTCTATAACTTATATTCCCAAACTTATAATCAGGTTTGTAGAGATCATACAAACTTTAGTTATGGATGAAAAGAATTACTTCCTTGATAATATAGAGGACACACAACAATTCTTGTATAGACCAGAAATTTTTTATCATGAATCAGGTACATCTCTGGAAGACTTGTTTATTATTATAGCTTCTAACAATATTCAATTTAATCAGAGTATTTAACAAAGTATACATCAGTTCCAATAAGAAATGAGGCAAGTCCACCAAGATACGATATTTACACTCCATAACATAGCAAACTAGATAGGTCAGATGGCAAAAGCTCTCGGTCGTCTTGAATCACAAAGCGAAGAGAAGTAACCATCTCAACTAGAGGTACGCCGAAGGGATGTTCGTGCGGGGACCTTATAGGGTGAAGATGAGTTTGAGAATCATGAGAGAACTACTCAAGGAATTCCTTGTGTCAAAGAAGTGGAGGAGGAGCTCAAAGCAGAAAAGGCATATCTTTTAGCTCGAGGTAAGTACTAAGTTTGTAATTATTGTTGAGACTAACCCTTCACTTTTACCTAGTAGGCTGGAGGAATTAAACAAAGAAGAAAAAAGTGAAGAGATATTCAAGATATTTCTCAAGTGAATAAACTCAGTAGAGATTGGAAATTTGAAGATAGGGAAGCCAACGTATATGAATGATCATCAAATAAGGACCTATCCTCAAGAACTTCAAGTGGAAGAACTGCATATGACACCCGAAGATCATAATTTTGTCATATGATGAGGAGAAAAAGTAGTCAAGCTAGCGACAATAAATAAAGGCGCTTTTTAGTAGGTAACCCAAGGGATGTTAATTTCTTTTCTTTACAATTTTGCATTTCTTTTTATATGCATGTGTGTTTTTAAGATTATTTTTTACTTGTTTTTAAGTTTTCAATAAAGTGAGAGAGAGAGAATAAAACAATCAAACAAACATTTTCTCTTTTTCTATTGGTTCTAGGATTATATAGCCATGATTAGAGGGTAAATTGACTAGAAGAATCCATAGCAACTTAACATGTACTTTTACTCTTGTGATTGGTCAATATGTATTATCTTTAGAAGAGTAGTGACTAGTGGTGGAGAAAAGTTAGTGAGATTTTGAGCTTTTATAGACTGACAGATTCATATTAGTCTCATTATCTTTTTGTTTATGTATGACCTTCATAATATGTACATCCCGACTTTGCTTTGATTTTCTATTCTAGACTACATTTTTATCACATGCATTAATATGGAAATGATATAGAATGGATATGATATAGGCATTCTTTCTTTATATGAACTAAATTAGCCAAATAGCCTATCACATGACGTGAATTTTCCCATTGTTAAGCCCCTTTAAGCTTTATTAGCCTTTCTTTTTACGCTTAACACATTACATGCTTTAAACCTAACCAAATGTCCTCCCCAAGCCTTGAAACTAATGATACATTTGTTGATTGTTAATGATTATGGATGTACAAGTGTAGGGGTGTGCATATGTGATACAACTTACCAAGGCAATGGAGACTTGAGGATGCCAATAGGTCCAATTACAAGGTCACGCTCCAATAAGCTCAAAGCACAATTTCAAATTTATGTACAAGCTTTTATTTCGCAAGAACTTCAAGAAGTTTTATTGATCAAGCTTGGGGAAGAGC
>JANIIA010040006.1:0-11904 GCA_027478495.1 Erythroxylum alaternifolium
GGTGTTGAGTCGAACCCAGCCCGAAGGCGGTTTTTGCCAGCCATGTCGATATGTAGATGTCTTTAATGCATACATTCATAAAGATAAAGGTACATTTGTGTAACTTAACATACTCCTAACCATATCCATAAGAGCACGATTCTACCTTTCAGCTACACCATTATGTTGTGGTGTATTGGGCATTGAATATTATGCACAAATGCCCTGACTTTGAAGAAATTTTACAAATAGACTTGGACATCCACTCTCATCATATTTACCTTAATATTCACCACCTCTATTAGACCTTACAACTTTCACCTTTCTATTTAACTACCTTTCTACCTCATGGATGACACCTCTAAAATTTCCACTAATTAAGACTTTTCATGCAGTAAATAGAGATAACAATAACGCGAATAGTTATCAATAAAGGTGATAAAATATTTTTCACTTCCCCAAGATGGAACATGAAATGGACCACATATATTAGTGTGTATTTTTTTAAGAATTTTAAAAAATTCATTAAAGAGAAACAAAATAATGTACATCTTTGGAGAGGGCCTCCCCCACGTGAGATAAAACAACTAGGAACACTAATCACACAATAGAACAAATGGCAACATTCAGAGAACTGAATGGGAATTTATACAATGTTGTTTAGTAATTAGGGTAAAATGACTCTCTCCTTTCCCGAAGCTTCAGACAATTACTCAATTGGGGAGGAGGATGATGACGCTCTAGAGGTGTGACATAGCGGAGGCGATACGGTGGCTTCTACTGCTCATCTCTCTGGACAAAGGGGAGATCTCATCTTAGGTATGCATAATCGATTCGATAATGACTTCAGCTTTAGAGATTATGTGAATCTCCAAAGATTAACGAACTACGTATTAATATCAGGGGACTGGAGGGGACAACAGTGAACCTTCATACAAGACTCAGCTGGAGAGCTGGTAGATCTGAAGGAGGCACACCAAATACATTTTGATACCTACAGGTGAGTTAGTTTCCTTCCAATCTTCAATAGTCTCCTTTTTCATGAGTAGGTGAATTCAAGAATCTACTTGAAATCCATAAATAGCTATACATGAGAAACTTTTTTCTTTTCCGTAACCCAGATTACATGAAACCCCTTATAGAATACCATGATCTATGAACAAACATAAAGGACTATATTTTCCATAAGAGAATTAGTCCTCTGCTACAATGTAGATCCAACTAATTTGTAATCAGTTGTTTCCTAATGTTAGCAATAGAGAGTTCTATAAGAAAGAGTAGAAAGTTAGATCTCTCTTTAAACCTCCTATTATTTCTCTCATTCCAAATTGTTTGAAGACAAGTAGCAACAAAGACCATAAGAATATCCCCATCATATTTAGAGATATGCAGTTGAGATATCTCCAGTAAGATATCAGTGAGGCTACAATAATTAGTACCAGGGCCACATAGACTAGAAATACTAACCTAAACCTCCTTAGAGAAACCACACTCGAAGAAGAGATGATCCCTAGTCTCATCCTCTAAGCTGCAAAAAATACAAATATTAGAAGAAGATAGGAATTTCAGTCTATCCATAATGTTGAGCCTGTTCAACATAGCTAGCCAAAGGAGAAAACTTGCATTTGGTTTAAGAACCTTGCTCCAAATTAGGGAACACCATCCTACTCTTATAACTACCCCATCCTTTTGCTTTTTAGCTTCCCTAATAGTAATTTCTGATAAAGGTATCCCATCCAATAAGTATAAATCATTCTCCCCAAGGCTTTTATATTAAGGAATGGGAAAAAGTCTAATTTCTTTTTAGGAGAGCATCCAGTTGTCGTTTCTAATTATTTCATGAAGCTTAACTCTCTTAGGGAACCTTCCCAATAAAGATCTTTCCAACTGATTATGAATTAATGCCTCTTGATCTGTCCAGTTATCATACTATAGATATATTGTTTCCCCTACCCCTATTCAACAAGTTATGTGTTGCCGAACTTCTTCCCTCAATATGAGAATTTGGTTGAATAACCAACAATAACTGTCTTTGATTTTTAAAGCCCAAAGATTCTCACCTTTTAATATGTAGATGTGAATCCATTTGATCTACAATGATTTTTTTTCACTTAGGATTCTCCAAAATTCCTTGGTTATAAGTAAGTTGGTTTTTTTGCTGATTGACTCCAAACTTAACCTACCTGTCTCCTTCGGTTGACAGATATACTTCCAACTCACTTTTGCAATCCTTTCTCACCATTTCCTTTTCCTCATAGAAACTGCTTCATCAGCTTTTCGACAGTTTTAATAAGCCCGTTGGAGAGGAATATGTAGGAACACCAATAAGTTTGCATTGACATAATTACCGACTTCAGAAGCTGAAGTTTCCCTCCATAGGACAGGGCTCTATTAGTCTAAGACCCCAATCTTTTCTGAATTTTTTCTAGTAATGCCCCAAATATAGAAGAGGTGGATCTTTGTTTTCCATGCTAGTTACTTGTGACAAGGAATTAGAAAGGTGAGCAACACTTTTGGAAAGTAAGAAATAACTTTTATGATGATTGATACTTAGTCCAGACAGCTCTTTAAAAGTATTAAGAGTACTCATCAATAGGGAGACTGAATGAACATTTTCCCTGCTTAGAAGAATAAGATCATCTGTAAAACATAAGCTAGTTAGTGAAAGTTTCTTACATTTGGAATGGTATCTGAAGTTGGAGTCAATAGAAGTGTTGTGCTTCAACGTAAGGGTGAGAACCTCCACGCAAATTAGGAATAGGTAAGGAGAAAGAGGGTCCCATTGCCTAAGTCCTTTTTTGCCTTTAAACAACTCTGTGGGGCTTCCATTAATCAATATTCCATAGGAGGCAGTAGTGATGCATTCTTGAATCCACTTGATAAACCTACTGGGAAATTTCATAAACTCTATAGTCTGTAGTAGGAATCTCCAGTTAACAATATCAAAACTTATGTTACGATTGTAACCTTTTAAAAACTCCTCCAGTAAAAGGATATTATCTCCAATGTTCCTGCTTCTTATAAAAGCACCTTGATTCTCACTGATGAGTAAGTGTAGAACATCCTTCAGCCTATTTGCCAAAATCTTGGTGATAATCTTATAGAAGAAATTAGTACATAAAATAGGTCTGAAATCACTCTAAGTGTTCGGGTTGGAACCTATAGGGACCAAACAAAGAAAGGTCTTGTTAATCTCATTTTGGAAAAACTCCAACACAACCTCTTTAACTAATCACCCCAAGCTACTCCAAATTTTTTAAAAGAAAAACCCTTTCAATGTGTATTAATTCAAGTAACTCAGTGCTTTTTGTGACTGAACTCTTAGATATGTTTTTATTTTGCTTGCCTTTAATGCAATATACATACCTATCTTAGTCATTAAAATTTAGTTGAGGTACGATTTCACTCTTCACTAACCTCATCACCCTTTCTCTAGATATATGATCTATCCTTTGATTCCACAAGTAAACAGAGTGTTCACTATGTGCACTACGTTTATTACCAATATTGTGTTCAACATGAAACAGGAATTTAGAATAATTAACATCAAGTTTGAAACGATATAAACCATCTATTAATGTACCAAAACTATAATAGTATTGTCGTTTATACAAAGAAAAAACATTGATTTCAACATTGAAATTACAATCTATCTTATTCAACTTAATAACAGAAACTAAATTTCTAGCATATTCAGGGATATAAAGACACGTTTTAAGATCTAGAATATAACTAGTGTATAAGATCAATCTATACGTCCCTATTCCTTCTATTCGTGCCTTCATTCTGTTACCCATATACAGGAACTCTTCAATTCTATTTATAATTTGGATTGAAAGGAATCCATGTATAATATGTGACACATGAGTAGTTACACCTGAATCTAACCACTAGGTGTTATTGGGAACCTCAATAAGATTTGATTCAAAACATACTAAAACATAATACTAACCTTTATTTTCGAACTAAGCATTTCTTTTAAGACAATCTTTCTTGAGGTGACTAGCTTTCTTGTAGAAGAAACAATGCTACTCTTTATGGATTTGGCCCTCATTAACTTCATTGGGGCTTTGTCCTTCTTGTTGCTTTTCTTTCCTGGCTTTCCCTTTATGCTGCTAGCTTCTTTGTGTACTGTAAGGTGAACAGAGTGTCCTTAATTTTCTTTAATCTCCTTTCCTCCTGCACCAACCTGGTCTTAATTTCTTGAAAGTTTCATTTTTCCTTCAGAATGTGGTAATTCACTTAGAGCTGATCAAATTCAGGAGAAAGTGAGTTGTTGATGAATTGTACTATTAAAGATTTACTCACATCTATCCCATTGTTTTCAGCTTTGCAGCCAGATTTGACATGTTTGTTATATGATTATAGATAGGTTATGACCAGTCAAACTTCTTAGTTATCAATTCACTCATCAAGCTTCCTATAATAGATTTGTTAGCTATGTTTGATTGTGAGTACTCTTTGATTTCATCATGAATTCCCTTGCATTGTCTGTATAAGGCATTGATGGCTTAACATTTTCAATCATTGTCAATCGAATCAAGTTTAGACTCAACCTATTAGACTTTTCCCAAGCCTCAAAATATGTTCGTTCGACTTGTGTACTAGTCTAAGTAATGGTTACAGGCTTCTCTGCATAGTTTAGCCCATTGAACTTGATCAAACCATTGCCCATAGCTAGCAAATTACTGGAAACTGCAAATGTAAAAACAAACTCTCACATTAATGCCTTCAGTACAATTAATATATTCAGACAATAATAAACTTTAATATATATATATATATATATTAAGTTTACCTTTGGGTAATACTTAAACACATCAAATGACTAATTGGGAGGAGCTACCATTTCAACACATACCCAGGAATAGCAATATTCAAGCAGATTTCTTAGCTAGGTCGGGACCATCTAATTCCTCCTTTGATAGAATGCTATTTAAGCAACCTCCGAAAGATTTACCTTAGGGAAATGTTTCCGATGCATCCTATTGAATCACCGGAGCTGCTGCTAGCCTTCTGCCGTCCTGTGCCCAAATAAGGAGTCAACATGCCCCAAGGAAAAGTGGAAGACAATCAAGCAGTCTTGGTCAAGGGAGCCTACCATGGGGTAACAGCCCACCTTCACCCCATACCAGTTCTAGGAATGTCGTTACACATTGGCCGGCCTCACCTCAAGTCCAACCACGAATTTATTACGGCATCAACGGAGGAAGCAGCTCACTCAATGACACCAACACACCATCTATCATGAGGATTGAAGCTCCTCCCTAGGATACCACTTACCGAATGACTTCGATTGATGTGCAAGTTCAGTCATGGCCTCGAGGACATCACCTGATGAAACACATTTCTCGCTCTGAAGTGTTCTGCGACCAGTCCGCCTATTTGTTTCCCAATTTCTCTCCTCCCGTATAAGGGTTTTCTTTTTGGTCATTTTACTAGTGGTAAACACCTTCCTTTGTATTAAAAAAAACATAACAAGTCAAACCATAATTAATGCATGTACGTACTTAACACCAATCCTTTTTCTTTTTCAAAATTCATACAAATACAGTAAACAATTAATGTAACATAAACCTTTAATGGTAGGCCCTAGAAACAAAAAAGCGTTATTCCACTAGAGTCTTTAAAATTGATTTATATCAATCTCAAAAAACCTAACTTAATAGCTATTCTAACAATAGACATATATAAGGCAGTAACCCTATAGTTGTCGCAATGTGTCACTTGTTATTAAAAAGGTATTGTTAAATTGATTAATTTAAACCCAATTAACAGATCATAAAAATCGAGAAACAAGATGGCTTAGATTAAGTGATTATAGCGGAAGCAATACATAATTTTTCTATAACTATAAATCTATATTAATCGCTACCATGAATCCTAGGGTTAACTCTAATGCAAATCAAAGTGTCATAATTTATTATGATACCATATGTAAATTTAATCTTTAACATTCTAAGCAATATTTCAAGCATAGAATTCACCCAAGATTATATATGACACAATTGATTTAACACCTTCAAACTCTAAGATTCATGCTATAAACAAAAGAAAAAATACTAACCTTGATCTATGTTCAATGTGTGTAATCCTTTTTTGATCGCAAACGCCTTCTCTACACAAATGCTTTATCCACTTTCTCCTTCTTCCTTTTCTTTGTTCTTTTCAATGATGCAAGAACGTATGTGTCTTTGATATCTGTAAACGTTATTTGACTAAAGGAAAAGTGAAGGGTTTTATTAATTAACTCTAATGATTCTAATTTCCTTTATAAGCCCAATAACCATTATTTTAGGCCCACTTTATATTAGAATCAAATAAAGTAATATGGGCAACACTAATAATTATTAAATTAATCTAACATACAATACTAATAAACCTTCTATTCACATTCATCATTGCCCAATCCTTTCTCTCCCTCCTTTGTGCATTTAAGTTTAGGATCTTCCTCTTTTTTGCTAGTTAGATTATAGTCATAACCATCTTTGTTTTTATCTTCTTACCTCAAAATAAAGGAGTTACTATTGAAGAGATATTATTACCATGGGGGAAGCACTAGTTCTAGAAAAGAATTATCGTACCTGGAATTTCCCAAGTTGATGATAGTATCAAAATGGGTGAAAGTGTTGAAAGAACATAGTTCATGTGATGATCATGATCATTTTCAATGTTCTAAAACTACTTAATTTTTTGGTTGCTAGAGTTAATCAACTAATCCCTTAATTAACTATACACTTGATAGCTAGTTGCAGAAGCAAGATCTTTTAACTTACTTTAATGTAATATGATGTAATTGTACCTGTGTTTAACTACAATTTAAAATTTTAGCTTTCATTTTTTGCCAGAATTTTTAATTACCCCTTCAAAAAATTAGAATCTTTATTAAATTTAAAATCTTTGTAAAGAAGAAGATGATGGGCCATGAGTCAAGTTTGTAGGTTATGAGTTAGTTTATGTAGGCATTTAGGTGTTTATAAAATTTTCATATGGATGCTCTGATGTCTTGGAAAGTTAATCACCTAATTGAAAAATTTTACAGTAAGAAAAAAATTGGTAAGTTCTTGAAATGTAAACTCATTTAGAAAAAGATTTAATTATAATCATTATTTAATGGTCATTAATAATTATTATTTTAAAATATTTTTATAATTATATATTTTATCATTTATAATAATAATGATTATTGATAAATAACTCATCTTATGGTTATTTTGTAAAATAAACATGCACAATGTAATATATGATTAAGCCTAAGAAATTGTCAACTAGAGGCGTAACTTTTGGTTCTTTTTTATTGACAAAAAATCCTTAATTGAGGGAGAGCCTTGGAGCAACTTTTACCAGTTATTCCTTTGCGACTATAAGGTCACAAGTTCGAATCACGAAAATAATCTCTTTGTAAAAATTACAAAGTGAAGACTGCGTATATTGATGACCTTCTCCCAACAGGAGAGCCTTATATACTGGGGTACATCGACGTTGACAAAAGATCCTTAATTGATTGGCATCATAATGTATTTGTTCTAGTCAATTTCTTCCTCTGTCATAATCTTATGTGGCAATGAAGCAAAGAATAATGAACTTTATCATCGATGATACTAATGATTATAGCTTTTATAAGGTAATTCAAGTTGTGAAATTAACTTTTATAAGAGTTCTTTTGAATTCAAGAGATTAAATGCTTGAATAGGGATTGACCAATAAGCTTAATGCAACAATTGAAGAGATTGGAAGCCCTAAGAAGGTGATTGCCTCACTTGGCCCTTTGGTCACTGGAAATTCATATGATCCAAACGAGATCTTAGATATATTAGTCGAAAAGTAGGGTGATCAGATGGTATTGTCCCGTTATCCCGATTTCATTGATGATCTTTCCCTCCTAATGATCCCTTTTTTATTAAAGAAAAAGAAAGAAACTTCTATTAGTTTTTAGAGCTTGGGAAGCATTTACCTTCTTATACAGAACACAGGAAAAAGGAAAACATACTTCATTCTCTATAGAACACAGGAACAGGAAAAAGAGGAAGGGTGAAGAGCTTCAAACTAGAATTAAGTTTAGTATGTTTGAACTTCTATTTCTTTTTCCTAATTCATTTGCTTCTTTCTTAGGCTTTTGGGTAACTTTCCTCTTGATCTTTAAAGTTATGTCCTTTTTGTTGTACTTCCTTTTGAATCTCGAATAATCCTCTCTCTCTTGAA
The DNA here is from genome assembly GCA_027478495.1 of Erythroxylum alaternifolium. NCBI lineage: Eukaryota > Viridiplantae > Streptophyta > Magnoliopsida > Malpighiales > Erythroxylaceae > Erythroxylum > Erythroxylum alaternifolium. The sequence goes on from JANIIA010040006.1 coordinate 8,182, forward strand.
ACAAAGTACAACATACAATAGAAAAAGGAAACAAAAAAATTGGTATTCATGTCTAAGAAAAAATTTTATTGGTATTCATGTCTAAGAATGACTTTGCTTTTTGCAGTACTACAAATATGTGCCTGAGACACCATATGTTCTCACTAGCACTCATAATCTTGCAAAACCAACAACAAATGGGAGTGTAGTCATGATGTTTGTGACCTTTTCATCTAAACTTTGATTGAGATGATTCAAGATGCTGTGAAAAAACTTAAGAAGTTCTCTAAAATTGTTATTGTCCTGAAGCTTCTTTTAAAGAAAGTGAAAGACACCATCTAGGATATGCTAATGTCATAGATTGTGTCCTTTATAGAGTTGTTTATTTAACGAATACATTTTAATACATGGCCATGATTTTGACTGCATTCTTAAATTTTTCCAAAAAACTCAAAATAAGAGTTGTTATTGAGCTTTCTACAGTATCATGAATCATTTTAATAAAAGCTCATATGGAAAAGTTATGTCCAATTTAAGAACTATTGTATAAATTTGATATTAGATTAATTAGAATTAATTCAATTTTGTACACAATTAAGAATATTTTGGTCTAATTTACAAATTAGTACATCTTCATTTAAATTTATTAAATTTTAAATAACTCTTTTATATGAAACCAAAATATTATTAATTATATATAAACCTAAATTAAGTTTAACTTGTCCAATGTTTAATTTAGACATTAATTCTTAAATTTCAGATAACTTTCACATCTCAACTCCAACTAAGATGATTCAAGATGTTATGCAATGCTTAGGAAGTTACCTAAAAGTTTTGCGTTTTGAAAATTTTAAAGGTAAATAATACAGTTTAGAGCCCATTGGTGTTTGAAGACATGCCCTTTTTATAGTTGTTTATTTAATGAACATATCTAGATATGACCATATTTTTGACCTTGTCCTTTATATTTCCTCAAAAAATTCAAAATACATAAAAGTTTTAGAGTTGTCATAATTTTTTTATAGAATTTTGAGTCATCTTAATCGTAATTTGGATGAGAAATTTATACTCAATTTGAGAAACATTATCTAAAATTGATATTAGATTAACTAGAATTGATTTAATTATATATATAATTAATAATATTTTGGTTTAGTTTAACAAATTTATCCATCACGATTACATTTGTTAAATTTTAAATAGATATTTTATATCAAACCAAAATATAATTAATTATACATAAAAGTAAATTAACTCTAGTTTATCTAATATCTTATTCAAAAATTCTTCTTATATTTGACATAATTTTTTCATCCAAACTCCGATTATAATGATCCGAGATACTATAAAAAGTTTAGTAACTTCTTTAAAACTTCACATTTTTTAAAAAAGTAATCGACACGATTTGGACATGTTAGTATCCTAGGGTGTGTCCTTTATAAAGTTGTTTATTTAATTAACTTACTTTGAGACACAACTATATTCTCGATCGCATTTTTCATATTTTCGCAAAAAGCTCAAAATAAAAAAGTTATAGAGATCTTAAACTTTCAATAGAATCTTAAGCTATCTTAATTGGAGTTTGGATGAGAAAATTGTGGGGAAACTAAGATGGAATTCAATCTCGATCACAATGGAATAATTACGAAACTTTTCAAAAATTTGTTTCCTAAAAACCAAGATTAATTTAATTTTATAAAATGATTAACACATAAACCATAATAAAGTGTGAATCTAAATTCGTACCTTATTTCAAAGTTTAATCTTTATCTTGTCATATCTCTCGAATCGTTTCCAAAATCGATCCGTCTCAATCACCGTAGCTGCACAAATGTTTGACCTCTAATATATCCACAGAATAGGTTGAGAGAACTTTATAACTCTTACAAAAATGGTTAAACAAGAAGTATTATTTACATTAGAGATTAAGCTTATTTATAATAAGTTTTGGACGTTTTAGTAATTTAATTGAAATTAAATTCTAATTTTAACTAAACTTTAATTAGAATTTTAAATAATTCTAATTAAATACCAATTATGCCCAAATTAGATTTAATATCTCATATTGATTCTTATTTATTAAATAACTTGTATTTAATCATAAAGTTTCTCATACTTTATAATCAAGTCCAACTTGATTAAAATAACTTTGCTATCTTCTACCCATTCTATATGTGAGATCCATCATTAAGTTCCCAAATATATTGACAATAATTACAAATTATAATTATAATTCATATTAGAATTAGAATTAGAATTAGAATTAGATAAACTAAAACTCTTTTTAATTTTTAATTCTCCAATTAAACAATATATAATCATAGATCAAGATTAACTTCTAGCAGCGCATCATGATCACTAAAATATTTAGGAATGTCAAACTGATTTTGACTAACTCTTCCGTGCATGATTTTTTTGTATAATTTAATCCTTCCATTACTCAATGTTTCAATTAGACATAGAGCATGTAGTTAATATATACTCTATTTTAAGTCTGATCATGTTAGTTCTCCACCATTAGCTATTGATTCAATTAATAACATTTGTAAACTATTTACAAAACGTAATTCCACCTTGGCCAAGGATTTTTTGAATCAATACTAATCGAGAACAACGAAAAATTCAATTTAAAAAAAACAATTGAACATTTTCCCTAATTACTTTAGGGTGATAAATCTTATCTTGATCACACAACTTTCTCCATATAGTTCATGCTACATCAAATAACTACCAATTAGCAGACCTATGATTAAATAGGTCATAAGTAGTATCAAAACATAGCAACCCTTATACACGATAACTTTGGTGACCTCAAGTCAAATGATCACTTATACAGTCATCATAATAAGAATTCCATAAATATACAAGTATGCTCCAAATGGATTTCTCATATCGGGTCTGTTTAGTGAACTTATTATCTAACAAGTGCTCACATGTTTGTTTAAATATCTCCATATTTTAGCCTATGAAATTGACTACTTCCTTTATAAGGAAAAACATAACGTGTGCTAATCTTTTTACGTTCTATTAATGTCCATTCCTAATAAAACAATGATTAAGAATAATTTAGGGATAATACATAAATGCAATATAAATCTCATAATTATAATCTTATTATAATTTTATTTGCAATGTATAATTATCCTATGGAATTTATTATATACATCTAAACATGTACAAGATAAAAAATGTCTTTAAATAATTGTCACTAAACTACAACCAAAGTGATTAGTTATAGAGCATAAACTAACAAAAATTATTCCTAATTTAAGAAACATTGTATAAAATTGATATTAAATTTATTAGACTTTAATTTAAATTTGTATATCGTTAACAATATTTTAATTTAATTTAATAAACATATCTATTATCATTTAAATTTATTAATTTTTAAATACATATACGTAAATAGTAAGTCAAAGTCATATGTTGCCAATACATTTGTAGTCGTTATTTATTTCCATCCTCTATATTGCATTTGATCCTCTTCTACAACAACTACCTCTATATGTGTACCATCAATAGCTCCAATGCAATCTTAATATAAAACAATAATCATAAAATTATAAAAATATAATGAAGGGGGAGAGGGCACATATTCAATTACCTTAAAATATGACATATATCTAGCATTATTGACAATTTGTAGGGAATTTTCTTGAATTAAGGACCTTTTGGTACTAGGATATCCCTTAAAAATCCATCCATAGTACTCAAAACTTCTTTAAAAACTTTACTCACAGT
>JANIIA010040165.1:0-48024 GCA_027478495.1 Erythroxylum alaternifolium
TTTTCCCGAAGATTGTATGTTGATACATGATCGAAGCGATTAATTTCTTTCTATTCCTTATTATTTATATTATTTATATTATTTATCTTTTTTCTTTATTATTTTGATTATTCTTTATTACTATTTTAATTACTATTAACAAATAACAAAACAAATCAATGTAAAAAAAAATCACAGGACCACCGATAGTTAAAAGGGATAAATCGACTCTTAGGAATAATTCAATCCTCTAAATGATTGTTTTGATGTATCATAGAAATTTTTTGAAATGCAAGAAGCAAATAACTCTCTGTGGTGGAACAAAATATCTCGCATTTCCCCCTCGAATAGTCTCTTCTTTTTGTTTTTCAAAGGAATGTTCTTATGTTGCCTTGAGCAGTGCACGAATCCTTTGAATCCGGTACCAACGGGTATCATACCCCCTAGAACAACGTTTTCTTTCAGGCCTTTCAACCAATCAATACGACCGCGGAGAGCAGCTTTTGCTAAAACGCGAGCAGTTTCTTGAAAACTCGCCTCGGATATGAAACTTTGAGTATTCAGAGATGCTCTCGTTATTCCTAATAATATGGCTCTGTAAGAAATCGCTTCTTCCAAAGCGCGTCCCGTTCGTTCCGCTCGAAACAATCCAATTAATTCTCCGGGTGAAAAAACATTCGACATTCCATCTTCTAAAACCAACACTTTTGATGTTATTTGACGTACAATAATTTCTATATGTCTATTATGGATCTGTACCCCCTGGGATCGATAAACCTTTTGGATCTTATTAACCAAAGAGATGCGACTTTGCACTATAGTTAGTTCAGCACCAATCACGAACCCCCAAGGAATTCCAAGAATTCTGGTTATATACTCATTCCAACCCTCAACTCTCTTTTCTAGGTTTATCGATATTGAATCAACTGAACGCACTTCTAACACTTGTTCCACTTTTGGAAGACCTTGCGTTATGTCACCCGATCTTGATTTTTCATATATAAATGTAACTAATGTATCTCCTTCGTAAACGATTTCTCCATAATGGCCATGAACAGTTGCTCCTGGGGTGGCCAAATAAGGCTTAGCTGATCTTATTACTAGAGAATCGACGTGAACAATTATAACTTGACCCGATTTTAGGTGGGGTCCATTTTTGGTCATATATGCATTTTCACAAATAAACTGTCCCGGGCTAATTATTGTGAATCTTTCTTCACAATAATTATGATGGAGAAAATACCAAGTCAAATTGAATGGATTCAAAACGCTACATGGATGGGGATTAACAATTTTCCCGTTTTCATCCATTAAAAAATATTTAATTACTTGAAAAGTATGTTTTAAATTGTCAAGTATCAAATATTTAGTTACCGAAATCTGATTATGAGTTATTAAATAATAAAATGAAGAAAAATTTTCAATTGGAAGGGTTGCTCCTAAGGGGCCAAACGAATTCCTAATTGGAATTATAAGATCTCTTTTAATTAATTTTTTTATTATATTTTGATATTTTACATCTTTGAAATCTTGAAGCTATTTTCCCCAATCAAGAAAAAGAATTTAAAGAGGATTATGTGGGATCAAACATGAATGAAATCTAGTTCTGTTTATTTTGGAAAACAAGAATGGCTCAAAGGTCTGGTCAGTTGATATCTGAGGATTAGTAAATTGTGTTTATATAGTTTCTCATTTCATATGGAACTTTTTGTAAAAGAATATTAAACACTCAGTTGTTTTGATAATGTACATAGTTGTTTAATGAAGTGTAATGCTACAATGTAAATTATATTAGTGAATGAAATGGGAAAAGTTGACCTTTTCAATGTTTGTAATATGTTTGATGCCATAATAAGTGACTGTGATAGCTTTAACATGCCATTTTTATAGGATATGTTCTCGAATTTCCTCTGGATACTAAGGCATATACTCTATAGTAGTGGTGTGTTACAAAATAAACCTTAGAGCAAAGCACCATAGACGACTATGTTACGTGGTTACATGAAGATGACGTATGATGGACTAAAGCAACGGACAATCAACATTGGATGCTTGGAACTAAGAGAGACTGACGACGTTGAAGAATAAAAGAAGGGAACAAAATGAAACAAGTGACGAAAGGGGGTTTTTTGGGTAGTTTAGGCTAATTTAGAAACAACATCGTTTGGTTTAAAACCAAATGACGTCATTTGAATTTTTGTTAAAACCAATAGTTACTGACGGAAATTTCTTTTGTTGGTAATTTAGATGCTTAATTTTCCCACCAACCATTGTCGTCTATTTTTACGAGAACTTTACTATTCTGTCAGAAAAATCTCGAGAATAATTTTCCTCCATGTTTGTTGACAGATATTTTAGTTGTCGTAAAAAACCATTTTGCTGACAATTTTATCAATGACAAATCAATTTTGGTTGTTAATTTACTACAAAAAATTTTCCGTTAGTAATGTGTCATTTTCTTATAGTGTTATATTTGTTATTACACTACTAGAGTGACGAAGGAGGTTCCCACCTAAGAGGATCAAATTATAAGTGTGAAGTAGGCAACAAATATACCTCCAAATCTGAGTAGCACATAAATTCCTCAGCCAACTACACCTTTATATATAGAGTATTATATGCACTAGTTGGGTGCACCACTAATACCTCAACCCCCTCCATATAATTAGTTTTCCTTTTGCATTTTTGTTTTCATTTTTATTATTTACTGATCATTTGTATATGTATTTGGGCATTCTTTCTATTTGACCCATTTTTTTAGATGTCTCTTTAATTTCAATAAGAGATTTAATGGAAAAATGAATACATTGCAATTTTATTAAGACTTGAGCCATTTATCACAAACTAGGAATGTATAAGTCCTCAACCCTATTTCTTTTCCCCATCTTTATTAATTATATTGTCTTGCATGCTTCACATATTGAATACAATGTATTTCTTAAGTATGGGAGAGGGCTTCTTTATATGATGTCAAGCTTATCAATTTTATCATGAAATTCTCGATAGGAATCAATTCTTAGAAATTTGTTTTATCATGAAATTCTCAATAGGAATCAATTCTTAGAAATTTTTTTTAGCATTGAAATCATACTATTGAAGTCGATTCATTATGATTTCGATCGTTTTGGTGTCTTAAAACTTTTATATGACTAGTTGTGAGTATTGGTGAATAAGTAAAGTTAATTTATTTTATGAATTTAGAGACTGAATACATGATGAACATTATGATATTCTTTGTATAAAATGCATATATATTGAGTAAATATGAACTCTTTTGAGCATTTTTATTATCCAAAAAATATATGAAATATATATAATGTGAATAAATGAGTATAAATAATTTCACCTTGTTAGCTTCAAACTAAATAAAAAGATTGAAGCTAAAAAGTGGTGTAAGTAGCCATTTGAGATAGGGACCTAGTTGTGTAATCGAAAATATTTATAACAAGGTGTTTTCTCTCCAATGATGCATTATTCTTATATAGAAACTTATATTATAAAAATTTTCAATTATGATATCAGTTTCTACAGTTCCCTAACCCAAAATAAAACTCATAGGCTGAAAAGTCTTATGTTTAAGAGAAGTTACCTTAGATCTTTAGGCCAAAAATACAAATGTAGGCTAAAAAGTCCCAAGTCTAAGAGAAGTTTCCTTAACTACTTGGCTTAAAAATAGAACCATATGTTGAAAAGCCTTAGGTTTAGGAGAAGTATGCTTAGACCCCTAGTATAAAAGTAAAACTTACAGTTTGAAAATAAAGGTAAGATAAAGCTAGAGACCACAAACATATCAAGTTCAGTTTAATTAAAATTTGACAAGGTAAGATAAAGCTACACTATGTATTCTTGTCAACTGCACTTAAATTTTATTTTAAAATTTGATAAGGCAAATATAAATTTAAACTTTAAAGGCTTGTTAAGTTCATTTTCAAAACTTAATAACTAAAGAGATTTATGTATGCGTATTGAGTTCACTTAGGTTAAAGTTTAAGCTTTGAGTTAATCATAAAGCGAGGTTATCAAAGGATGTCAAGTTTAATCCATTAACTTTGTTAAGTGATATTAGCTAAACTACACACTCTTGCTAAGTTGGCTTCAATAACTTTAGCAAATATTAATATTTTAAAAAAAAAGTAGACATGAAAACATTAATTTAGTATAAGTGAAGATTTTGTAAAATAAAATAACATAGGGCTAAACACGCATAACTATCCATATATATTATACCCCTACATATATAAGGAGAAAACAAAATGAGAGAAAAAGACTCATGGGGCATATATAGAGAAGGGCATGCCTCCAAAAGTTATAGGGTTGTAATCATTAAAGGTGGAAGACCCCCATCTAACAGGACTGGTGACTTCAATGTCTCCATTAACACTATATAACTCATTAGACTCCTCAATCTAAGGTTGCTCAAGCTTAATGGATTCATCATCAATCTTGGTTTATGAATTATACGTCTAGGAACTCCTTTTGTACAATCTTTCTATAAGCATGGAATCCTACATGGTTACATTAATGAGATTATCACAACTCTAATTCTTAAAGGACTTAGACTTACGATTGTAACAATTAATGTAAAATGAAAATAATCACCCTTAGGCCTTGTTTGGTTGGCATAGATTCTTGCTTGTGAAAGTAATATTTTTCCTAAAATTTATATTATCACATTTGGTTCCTTTTTTTTGAGTAGTGAGGAAAATAAAAACTTCCCTAATCTAAGGAAAGAAGTAGCACTTTACTTGAATTCTAAATCTCATCACCCCCTTGGTATTTAGATTACTTTCCTCATGAATTTAATTTAAAAAATACGCTAGCCAATTCAACCCTTCCTTCCCTCTCAACTTTATGACAACTCTTTTATAAAACCCTACCTCCTCTTCAACTATTCTTATTGTTCTCCCGTTAGTAAGATTTTGGACATTTTTGCTGAGAAGTTACAATCAACAATCTTTAGGTTCATTAAGAGAGCATCTATCTTTTGTAGTTTGAGCCTGCTCTAAGGAGGGGAGAGCTAGACGTGACCTGAAGAACACCCGATTACTTTCTATAATGCGAGCTATCTATTTTTGGCAAACACTCCCAGCCATTGCCTCCTAGTTGGTTCACTTATGAAGGCATTGACAACTCTTTTAAGTTTAATATAATCCTGGTGAAGCGCGTGTATAACGGGCAGTCAGTCAAAGCTTCCATAACTTGATTGTTTCTTTAATCTTGCTCGAAGTTTCGGCAAGATGAAGAAACAGACTCAGTAAGGCAAATGCAGTAGTTGAATGTGTACCGTTGGTGTTTCGTCACCTTAATTCTGCATTTTGTTGCTAACTTTTTACAACTCACCTTTTCTTTATTTAGAGAGGATGTTTTTGGGTATAGAGATCTGTAGAGTGGAGTGTAATGGGTGCTTTCCTAATTTTTGCTCTTCTTCTGTTATAGTTCTAATCAAGGGTTCTCCAGTAAACTAATGTTTGATATCTCCCCATGTACTAAAATGAAGATTGAAACTTACCCTTTCAAATATAGTGGCTGTAACGATTTTAATTTTATTCAGTTTGTAGGGATATAATTAGAAACACAAGTCAAAATAAAATTACATTCCATGAAATACTATTACATACTAAAGACTATAATAAGAATCTACCCAACTTTTCTATTAGAATTCTTATAAGTATCCAAACATGTAAATATCTTTACTTTTCATAGATTTATTTTTCAAAAAAATAGATTCTAAATTCACTTTACTTTCCCACCAACCAAACAGGGCCTTAAAAACTTCTACTTTTACACCTAGAGCTCACCCTTCTAACCTACCACCTAATTCTTTAGGGGTGTGTTCTCGCTTTCCAACTTATCAAGGCATTTGAGCAGTTGTTCTTTAAAAACCTCCTCATTCTTTTAAAAGGAATTTAAGTCTTTGCAATTTTTTAGGGTTACACTCTTAGCCTTCTCCTTTTCCTTCTCCTTTATGATGTACCCAAGCTTTCGATACACCTATTTATAGCTTATTACTATGAAGGAAAGATCTTGAAAAGAGAAAGCATTTACGTCAAGCTTGAATAAAAATTAAAAAGAAGCCTAAAATGGGAAAAGATACAATCCTTCCTTGTAATTTCATCTATTCCACCAAACCCCTTTATGTTTTAAAAATCATATGGGAAATCCTTATATTTTGAGAATATTTTATAATCAATCTCTTTATTAAGTTTTATGGTTAACTTTCGCTGACCTGATATTTTTTGACATGTTACACTCTATGTAGATATCGACGTCATAGAGAATGATTAGAAATTAGTAAACTACTTAAGCGAAAACAAATTGATTTATCATATTTTTATATCAATATTTATATTTAAAATGTAATAATATTTAATGTATAATATTAATTTATTTTATTTAAATAATTATATTTTTAATGATAGTAAATTATTTATTTTATTAAAATTTTATTTATTATATAATAATATTAATAAACAAGATGATCAATAAATTATCATTACTTATTAAATAAAAATAGTAAAATACTTAGTTTATTATCATATTAAACTAATATATATGTTACTAACAAATAATAAACATAATACAATTTTCATTTTAATAAAATTAATCAATGTTAAAAATTAAAAATTATTATATTTTTAATTTAGGTAACGATATATAAATAAGATAAATTAATACATCAATTATTTAACATATAACACTTTTATGATTTATTAATCCCTACCCATCAAATCCTCTATTCTAGTTACTCTGTTCCAACCCTGTTCCATTAAATCTCATCCATACATTTATGTGGAGTCTACGTAAATGTATGGATAAGATTTAATAGAACATAATAGGAACACCATAACTGGAATAAGAGATCTGATCCCTAATCCCTACCAACCCCCTGTGAAGTGGTTGTTTATGTTGAGTTCCACGTATCCTAAAAATGTAAAGTTAGCAACAAAATTTACAAAGAATTAATTTAAAATTTTTCACAAAATATAAAGGTTTCTCATAAGATTTATAAATCATAAGGGGTTTTATTGGAAATGATAAAACCACAAAAAAGGTTGGTATCTTTCACCTAAAACGTATAAGTAAACTTATAATCATAATATGCCTTTCAGTGAATATATGAATGAAGTCGACATTCATTTTTTCCGAGTTCTCATTGTCTTAAGAGTCACCATCCCCTAGACCGTCTTGTACCCACTCTTAACTTTGTTAAGAACGTGTTCACCTTTTTAAGGTTAAGTTGTGAAAGAATCAATCATCCTCTTTAGTTGAAATGGTGGTCATAGAGAGAGCAACCTTTCTCCATTGGTTTGGATGAGTAAGGTGGAGAAGTTAGGGTGGAAGCAACATGGACATTAGTTCGATTTTAGTGACTTTATCACTGTGATTCAACTTCTATTTCTTTTTCTCCCTAAAGGATGAACCTAGCAGGCCTTTCTCCGTGGTTTCCTTATTCCGCACGAACGTCTTATTTATGTTCATGGTTTTAACAAAAAGAACAAGTTTATTAATAATACAAGATGAAAGGAATAGGCCTCCCTTATAGTTTAAGTAACTTTTAAAAATTCTCAAATATTTAAAATTCTAAAAAAAACTCCTTATACTTTTCAATTTTCTAAAAAGAAAACACTTCTCTTAGACTTTCATTAAAAATAATAACAAAACATATGTGACATGAATATTACACGTGAACTAATCAAATGTTACTAACATGATGACTTAACCTATTAAACTCAACCCAAACTAATTAAACCCGACCTAAACTAATAATTTGAGATAATTATAATAAATTATTATTTTAGGTTGAGTTTAATTAGTAGAAGTCATGCTTCCGAGTCAGGTTGAATTAGTATATCAATAATATGTGATTATTCCACATGTGATCTTCATGCCGCGTATTTCATACTAATATTTTTAACGGAAGTCTTAAAGAAAGGGCTTTTCTAAAAATTTGAAAATTACAAGGAGCTTTTTTTAGAATTTTAATTTTTAGGGATTTTTTTAAATTGATTAAACCATAAAGAAGCTTATATATTGTACCCAATAATATACTTAAAAATTCAAATGAAATAAAGAACAAAGAAAGGAACTCACATGGATGCTCTTGTCTAGAAGACATAGATTAGGCTATCCTTATAAAAGAAAGTCTCTTAAGGTGGTAAGGGATAGGTTGAACTAACAAGTTTTTAGGTTAGGAACTTCAATGATACATTGGTCATATCCTGTTATGAAAATGTCTCATCCAACCCTCTGTATAGGATCTTAAAATTTGATAGGCATGTCTCATTTGATAATAATACGAATTTATCCTTTCAATCATGCATCCTTTTAGGAATTGTCAATAACTAAGACCCACTCCTTATGCTCAAGTTGTACCATTTATTATAGATCCTTATAAGCCTATTTTGGTATATGAACTGAATATGGTTGCAGGCACTTTGCACATGATAAGTAATAACAAATCTAACTAATAATCTTTAAAATTTTAGTTCTAGATTATTGGGATTCATTTTTTTAGCATCCAAGATTTGAAGGATAGTGGGGTGGATAAGAAAGTGAAACCCACACTTGAAAGGATCATGGTAAAGCCCAACCTCTTTAGGCTTGGGGTAGTAAATGCACTCATCCTTGTTTGGATATCTTCATGAGATCTCCTCAGGGATTAGAAATTTTCCCTCAACTTTTTAAGCTTAATCTTTTGTGACTTATTGAGCTTTAATTGCACTTTAAAATTTTCATGTAGGCCCAAAGTAGGGAGTCCAAGTAAAAGTATAAAAAATGAAGCCCTTTTTCAGATATAACTGAGTCAATCTAGTATAAAATTCTATAAGGAGGCCTAAATGTTATATCCATTAGAGCTACTAGCATCACTCCCTAAAGTACTCTTAGCCTCCTTGCTACTCTCTATATTGAAAGGACAAAATGAAAAGGATGTGGTGTTGCATTTATAAAATGTGCCAAGCTTGTTGAAGCCCCTTAATACTGAACCTTATCATAAAAGTTAGTAGAAAAAAATTGTAAGGGTGATTTCGCCATAAAAAATGTAGAATCAAGTTTTCGAAGATGAAGAGATTGAATTATTTTTCACATCTTGTGCCTTATATAAAAAGATGAATGGTCAATATTGATCAAGATCAATAGTCAAGATTAAGTGATGATTCACCTCCTTATTGGTAGCAAAAACATCTTTGTATAATGGAGGTTAACTTAATCCCTTAAAGAAGCTTTCGAGAGTTAATGTCCATCCAATTCTTAAACATGTCAAATACATACATGTTGGATTATATATATTGAATGTTAAGATATTCATTAAGAGACATTTGTAATATTTAAAGGTACCTTTGATTATCCTAAAAATATTTACCCTATAGAGGATTATACTTTAAAATTTCTATGTAAAATTTTCATTCTTGATCTAACTCTCAAAAATAAATTGGGGAAAATAAGCACTCATAATGAGTGTATGAGATGAATTTGAGTTGTTCAACACGAACCATCTTCTTTATTTAGGCATGTGGAGTATAGGTCTATATGCAATCCCTAATTATCCAAGAAGGATAATATCAACCAAGATAGGTTTCCATTTGTTTAGGTAGATTCCTAGCCTAAGACCTAGTAAACTTGTTAGTTGAGTTAGATCCAAAATATATAAGGATAATTAAGGTCCAACTTTTTTTTTTGAAGGATTTATTATAAAAAGGAAAAAGTAAATTTTCATAATCATTAGTATTAATTTGGCTTAAGTTATGATTTAACTCTTAAGGTTTTCATAAATTTAAGTTAAACCTTAACATTTATCAGTGTTAAAAAAAGATTCTAACATTTTAAAACTCAATGCTTTAGCCCTCAAACTAATGAAACTCCAAATTTTTGTTAGAATTTAGTAAGTCATGCTTAGGTGACAATTTTTTTAAGTTAAGAAACCCACAATACCATATAGAAACCCAAAATTCCTAAACACAAATTAGGTCTCTCTTATAATTGTTACATGTCTCTAGTCCCTAAATCCCCAAAACATAAACTAGGTGTCTCTCATAGTTTATATATATGGACATATTGCAATTCTTGAATGTAGGTTCTTCCTTCTGTGTAGTTCATACATTTTTAACGATTAACTTTTTTTTCATTCTTTAATCTTTACAAGCTACTTAAGTTGGTAAATTTAAAAGATAAAGAGGGCACTAAAGATGCAGAAAAGTAATAAGGGAGACCTAAATTATGTTTTAGGGATTTAGGGTTTCAAAAACCTTAAATTTTCATAACATAATTTAAGAATTTAGATAGGTTAAGGTCCATATCAACTGCTTACATGGTTAATATAAGCCCTTACCTAAAAATTTATGTTTAAACATAATTGTTAGAACTTTAATGAAAATTTAAAATTATGCCATTCTAAGGGTTAACTCATACAGTTTGTAAAGCATCAAGGTCTTTCTTAAACATTGACAACTTTAAAGTCTAACTTAATTTTTGGCGAAAACTTTAAGGTCTAACATAAATTTTGGTGAAAATCTTATAGTCTAAACCATACCTTTAGTCTTATTAATTTCTATTAGATATATTTTTTTGTATGCTTAGTACTTTTAACTCAGTGTCTTTATCATATACTTAGTACTTTTAACTCTCACTAACTTAAGAGTTTTGAGTGTCTTTATCATAGTTATTTTTATATTCTTATAAACCTAAGATTTTGATAGGCATTCTCCAAATTCAATTGAAATTAGTTCTCAAAATGGCTTATACATAGAGAGACAAGGCTTCAAGGGTGAATTGATTTTAACCACCACACTCAACTTTCACTAACTTAAACATTCGAGTGTCTTTATTGTGGAAGAGGTGAAGTGGTTTTGTTATGAAAGGATTATACAAATGTTGAGATCTTATTATTCTTTGAAATTTATATTGATTGCTTGATTAAATCTTCAGACAATTAGGAAGGATAGAGATTAATAAGGTTTTTACGAGAACTCCTTAAGTTCTGGTTAGATAAGGAGCTAATATCTATTAAGAATTTTGAGTAGTATTTCTTTGAAACTATTACTTACGGTAACTTGAACAAAATCTTAGGTCATGCTATAAAGAAAGGAAGCGCCACTAGGAATATGTCTCATATGATCAATTTATGGTGACTCTTGAAGGATATTCTTTACATGATTTAGGGTAATCGAACTAGGCATTTACACTACCAAATTATAATTATGATAAAGGAGTTCAGACAAAACTTAAACTTAATCATTTTTAAAGAAATCTTGAATGGTTATCTAGATTTGATTAAAGTATTGTAAAACACTTTATCTCTTTTATTGGTCTCTTGATATTTGTTATATTTTAACGAAATTAAATAATATTTTTATTATTTATAATTGTGATGATCCCTAATAATTACTAAATAACGACCACCAAATTATTTTTCTTAAATGGATACATGTCAATTTGAAACATTGTGACCAAAACATCCAAACTTTTCTATTGATGAATCTTATTAGTAAAGTTATGTTTGTATATCCCAGAGCTAAGGGCTTTTCTATTGGAATTGAAAGGAAACATTTTTAAGGATACACAAAAAGAAATAAAAAGAGTTAGCTCAAGGCCTTTGATAAGATAGGAAGAGAAAGGTTTTAAAGCTACGTGTTTAGGAAGAACTATGCCGACAAAGATCAAGAGTAAGGAGGCCTTAACAAGGCTAGTATACCTCAAGATTCTTTTATAATATTGCAAACTAAAGGAATTGAATCAACAAGGTCACTATTTTTAGATGTTCATGTGGTCAGCATGTTAAGATTTAAGAAAGTAGGGGATCTAATCTTGCACATAACGGAATAAGAATAAAACTTTTTCGTTTGATTTTCCAAAATCTATAATTACTTAAGTTTTATAACATGAGTAACACAAATGCATCTAATTTAGAAAATTTAAGGTAGATGAGTAATCAATTTCTCTAGAAAATTTAAGGTAGATGACTAATCAATATCTCTATTGAATATTTATAATCTTAAAAATTGATATGATTTTGACAATAAAATAAGAAAAATTTTAGTTAAAAAAATAGTTTGTAAAAGAATTGAATCTTATACTTTTTTAGACAATACACATTTGCATATTGTTAGGAATGAACCTAAGTAGCAGAAGAACATTCTAAAACACAGACACTATGCACAAGATTTAATCAAGTGGGTGTCATTCAAGTGGGTGTCATTCAACAAAAGTGATATCCTATCGAAGATGAAAATTGCATATAGGTTGATTGTGAAAAATGGGTTGACAAAAGAATTTAACGTAAATGGGAATATGAATGATGAAATAGGGTGAGAATATAAATATATATTTATTCCATTGCTATTTATACTTTTATAATTATCCAAGTCTTATGAAAAAAATTAACCAAGTCATAAATGGAATGTGGCCAACATGAATACATAATTTAAAATGAAAATTGAACAAATAATAATTGAAGAGAAATTATAGAAATCGAGAAGTCAAGATCAAAATTTCTGTTACAAACATAAATTTGTTTCTGAATTATTTTAAAGAAAAAATTAATTTGAAATTATGGTCGGATAAAATCGAATTTGGTGGTTAAATCTCAAGTTCAAATAGATCCATTCAAAATAGATTGGGTCAAACCAGATCGCATTAAGTTGGATCGGATTGAGCTGTATTTTACTGTTTGTGGATTTCCTTGTGTGAAAGTTGAGATGCCTGAGACATCTTTGGTTTAATTTTCACGGAAGATATGACAATCACAAGAATGGGCCAAAATCAGGCCGAATCAAGTTGGGTTCTGATCGGGTCAAATACGACCCCCATCGATTCTTTGTCCAGTTTCCAGAAACAGACACCCTTTCTCTTTCATGTTTCTCTTCCCCTCTTTCTGTTCATTCTCTTTTAAACCAAATATCGGTAGGTTTTCCTATTATTGTAGTTAGGGTATTAGGCATCAAAGAGTTCTATTTGAACTACAAAGGACTGGTAGGGGTGGGAATCTTCTGCTGTTGGCGGTTGCTCGTAAAAGAAGAGATAGGTAATGCTTCCATTCCGTTCGCGTTCCCTCTGGTTACCATTTCAGTTATTCACTCTCAATTGACAATGTGTGCCTTTTTTCTTTTATGGAAATTTCTTTTGTAATTTTTTTCCTTAACGATTTCCTTTTGTTTTCTTCCCGTCTCCTCCACATTCACACTATCAAAATTCACTTGCATGAATTAAAGTCTGCAGGTTGGTTAATTTTGATTTTAATCTTATTGTTATGGGGGACAACAGTTGCACATCTTCGTCATGAGTAGCAGTAGCAGTAGTGTTTGTGAGGCGATTGATGCCAAGGAAGAAGCGGGAAAAGATACCCTCCCTATGCAACAACAACCCAACGATGATAATAATGATGCTGATGTTGTTGTTGAACCAAATGCCCCACCTTTGCCCCATTCTCATGAACATCAACCTGTAAAAAACCCAACTCACAGTGCTGATGATGAAAAGAATGATCATTTGGTAGATGTCCGTCATACTCTGGATCCTTCTCTTAACACATCTGTGCCCCCTAAACTTGATGATCAAACTAAGAAGGATGATCAATCACACTCACAGTCCTTGGGTGAAAAGCTTGTTCAGTTACCAGATCCCAAAAATCTTGAAGGTCCTCCTTCTGTTGAGCTTACTGCTAATCCTAATGCAACTCAGCTTATTCACATCCAGCCTACTCCAAATGCAGCTCATCGCGACAACAATGCGCTTGAATTCAAGTCCACAGACAATGTTCAAAATGCTGCCAATGATTCTGGTCTTTCTTCAGACACCAACCCCAAATTGGAATTGAACCAAACTTCTTCTGAGGCCAAACCTGAAGTTGAACGGAAAGGAGAGCAATTAAAAGATGCCTGTTCTTTCAATGACAAATTTATGAACACCAAAGCTAATGATGGTGATGATAATGATCGGGAAAAGGAGACACCTAAGGATCTTCTTCGCACCTATGATAAACCCTTGGAGTCTAAAGACAAGGATGATGAAGAAGGACACGAATCAATGGAGCTTCTCTCAGCTGCCAATGCTGAAGAGAGTGATACAAAGGTGCTGAAAGATGACATGACGAAGAATGACTTATCTATGCTTGCCACAATCAAACAGGAACATCCAAAATCCAAGTTGGAAGAGGGACACAAAGTAACTATGAAGACTCCAAACAACTCATTTCCTTTCGAACCTTCTTCAACTGATGGCTACGAGTCTGGAACAGAGCAGGAGCAAGCAGCATTTATGATGGATGTCGAAACATTTTATAGAGAGAATCACTTGGAATTCAAAGCCCCAAAGTTTTACAAAGAAGAGCTGAATTTACTCAAGTAAGTTTGGCACTTTTCTTGAATCATCAAATCCTATTATAGGTTTTCTCCTACTAATGTGGCGAGTCCTGATTCCTGTATTGCTTAGGTTGTGGAGAGCAGTGATCAAACTAGGAGGCTATGAACAGGTTTTCCCTGGGTTCTTTGTCCCTGAAATATATTTAATAACTCTTTCCTGCCACCATCTATTTGCTAATTTAGCTGTGTTATCTACTTATCTACTGTGTAAATTTCAGAATGATAAGCTTTTAGTTGCATGCTTCAATTGGTATTTTGGTTGTACTTTTGAGTGTTCACAAACTTTTTAGTCCATTATGATTAAAAAATCAGTTAATGTCTTGACAATGGGAATACATGTCCCCTTTCTTTGCGAAACAAAGTTTGGAAGCTTGCATGCAAAATACGAGTGTAGATACTTCACATTTTTACTTCATTCATATATTGAGTAGGTGTGTTCTTTGCCTTATTTGTTGGTTAAGGCAGCAGATAGACCTGTACTTCCGCACCATCTGTCGGCTGATTATACTCCATTTGAAATTCTGTACTTATCGAAATATATGGTAATAGGTTAACTTTTAAATCAGAGTTATAATACAGTTTTTATACTATAGAGAATTCTAATTGTTATACTTTTTCCTTTAATAGTTAACTTATATAAGAATTCTAGTTCATGGAGGCTTGACTGTGGGGTGTGATTATCCATGTACCGGAAGCTTCTTGCTTTAAAACATTCTTTTCTGTTAACCGATCTGATGGATTTTCTAGACTTGATTCATGCGCTTTTGCTGCCAGGAAGGTGGCTTTTGATTGCCTTCTGCATATTGAAGAAATATTTTCATGGGTTGTTTTCACATTTGCTTGTTCTCAGGTTACTTCGTGTAAGTTATGGCGGCAAGTGGGAGAATCATTTAGACCACCAAAGTAAGGATTATTTGCTTAGTTGTTATCTATCTTGATTAGTGGGTTGATTCATTGAAGGTATTAGGAAATGCTTTTCCTTGATAAAGATTGTTCTTGCTTTTTGGCATGGCACTAATAATATTACCTGATCTTAATTTGAATCTTTGATAAAGATTGTTCTTGCTTTTTGGCATGGCACTAACAATATTAACTGATCTTAATTTGAATCTAAATGTGATGTTCAAAATTTCATTATTCAGTGTATAAGCTGTTGTTCCCATTTTGATTCTAATCTCTAAAGTTTTGCACCATTTCCATTTGCACAGGACCTGCACTACTGTCTCTTGGACATTTCGAATTTTTTATGAAAAGGTTTTTAGCATAATGAAACCCTAGTTCTTCAGTCATTTACATCTCTCACTCTTTTTCTCTCATGAATATATGCCTCTTAGAGTCTATAGTGATTTGTATGCAGGCACTACTGGAGTATGAAAAGCATAAAATACGTACTGGTGAACTCTCTGTTTCTGATAGCTTGACAGAATCTGCTATTAGATTTGAAAATCAGGTCAGTTTATTTAGCTAACCAGGGGGAAAACCTCAAAAAGTTCTTCCGTAAACCTTAAATCCAATTTCTTAATTAATGCTGGAGCCCTTCTTGAGTTGTGCCTCGAAGCACAATACCTAAGGTGCAAATCAATGTTACACCCTCCAGATTTATCATCTAGCTAGCAACTTCAAAGTTTTATGCTAGTGTTAACGCTCATCCAATTCCTAATGCTAACATACTTGCCGCTACTGCTTCTTAAGACATTCTTTGTCTGGTTTTCCGATTGAATATATGACTTATTGTCAATGTAAATGTGAAAAGGCATTTATTGATCATTGAGCAGAATAAACATGGACAATGAAAAGATTAGGCATCAGTGGATGTAGTGGACGGGGTTGTTTTATTTCCTTGTGGCAGATATATGATTTTGTATACAAGGAAAAGATTAGGCATCAGTGGATTTGGTGGATGGCGTTCTTTTATTTCCTTGTAGCAGATATATGATTTTGTATACAAGGAAAATATTAGGCATCAGTGGATGTAGTGGATGGGGTTCTTTTATTTCCTTGTAGCAGATATATAATTTTGTATAACTGCCGGTTGACACAAAAATATGGCTGTGTTAGATTGATAGTCCTAAGGATGTTGTTTCTTTAAAGATGTCTTGTTGGTAAGGCAGTAAATTTTTGCATTCTATTCATACATTTTAAAGCATTTAGTTCAACAGTTGTTTAGCAGATCTTCCATATATCTTTTTCCTTGTCTTTGATGTCTGGGATTCTGTGACTGTGTTCCAAATTCAATCTCTTTTGCACTTCTGTATCAGGATTTGAAGCTCAATATCCTTGCTTGCTGCCTTTTTTTCTGATTTATAGCAAAGTTTATAGAATTGATTTGTGGATGTCGAAAATGCTTGGGATTTTGTAGATTTTATTTTATGATTACTTTTATGAATTTGATTGCAGGCTGCTGGAAGTGAAGCTCTTGGATCAGGTAGGCAACGGAGAGATGCTGCAACTCGTGCCATGCAAGGTTGGCATTCCCAGCGTCTTCTTGGCAATGGTCAGGTTTGTCATCCTATCATTAAGGTATATGGATAATGCTATAAATATATATATATATGAAAAAGAAGGTTTCTTTCATCATTTAGTTATTTTCTTTTCACATTAAACCATTTGTCATCTTGGTGGAAAAGGATGCTTTCATTTACTATGGCTTTACTTTTGTTTCATGCCAGGATAAGAACTTGAATCCTACACCAAAAATTGAAAAGCAGTTGAAGACAAATGGTATGCCCTGTTTGCTGGATCAACATCTTGAGAAGTTTTTATAGTATCAGCATGTTCTGAAGTCGTTGCTTGGTTCACTGGCTCAGGTTTGTTGAAGCGGAAAAGGGCAACAACTGAGCGTGATGGCCATGTTTCTCACATTAAAACATTGAAGCAACAGTTAGGATCACTTGCTGCTTGATCTTGTATTAGTCCTGAAGATGTTAAAGAGGCTCCCTTTATTCTTGAAAAATCTCACCATTTGTTTTCTTGTCAGAGGGGACACAATGGTTATTGATATTGGAACTCCAGCAGACTGGGTGAAAATTAATGTGCAAAGAACTGTAAGATCCTCTCTAATTTCGTCTTTATCTTTCCAGATGTTTTCAAAACTTTTGCCTACTGAATTCACTGCTCTGTCTAAGTTCTTGACTGTTTACAGAATGAGTGCTTTGAGGTATATGCATTAGTTCCGGGGCTACTGCGTGAGGAGGTAAAACATATTTTTTGATTTTCTTTATTTGTTAATTCATTAGTACATCACCCTGCTAGAAGATTGTCTTGTTCTTTGAAACTAAGATTGATCTGAGAGGTAAGTTGTTACTGCTGCAGAATAAGTTTAACATCCGCAGTATGTTGTTCCAATGTTTTCACTTTGTAGTATGATGACACAAGAAAATGAGTCCCAGTTTTAATGCATTAGTTGAGTCAGACAAACTTCATTCTCATATAAGAAATTAGGAAGTCTTTATGCGGATATACATAGAACATGTCCGGCTGGAAGTTCAAATGCATAACCTTTTTTTAAATGGTAATAACAATAGCATCAGCCATCACATTTATGCGGTTGTTTCCAGGACTCTTTGTCTAGTCTTAATGAATGGTCCTGAATTTGATGCCAAGTAGAGAATGCTTTTTTTTTAATTAAAGAGAATGCTTTTTTTGAAATTAAACATTTGTTGAGCATGATTGTTTGCCTAGTTCAATCCTATCTACTACAAGTTAATGCTTTGTACACTGCTGCACTTTTTTTGTTTATCAGGTACATGTTCAGTCTGATCCAGCAGGACGCCTAATTATATCTGGTGAACCAGAACAATTGGATAATCCATGGGGTGTTACACCATTTAAGAAGGTATGCAAAGGAAGCTAGTTCAATCGACTTGTAATTTTTCTTTCAGATTTCAGGTATTGTTTATTTTTAATATCCACAAAATATCTTTTGAGGGTTTGGATTTTTTAGCATTGGAAGAGATTTTATATTGAGGTCCCTGTTGACCCATTCTTGAAAATATTTTGCTAACTGGGAATGCATATTTATTCCAAGGAATATACTTGGAGGAAAGGTGGTTTTTTAATTTGTTAAATGAGCACATCACGTGGACATTGTCTGTATATCCTGCGAAAATAAGGAGAATTTTGAATTTTGATTTCAGGTGGTCAGCTTACCTGCTAGAATTGATCCACATCAAACGTCTGCTGTGGTGACCCTGCATGGCCAACTGTTTGTACGTGTGCCATTTGAGCAATCAGGTCAATAGAAAGTGCAGAATGACATTGCGTAAACTCCTCTAGATATTGTTCTCGACTTTGATGACGAAGTCTCAAGAAACTGTTTTAACTTTAAGGCATTTGAAGTTCGATTTTCTAGGATAGGTTGTCTAGTCGTTTAAATTTGCCACTGGAGACCTTTTTATTGGATACACATTCCTTTTAGTGCTGTAAGTAATTAGCTCAGGACATCAGTCATTTTGAATTGTTAGCACGTTGGGGTAACATGCAGAGGAAGTATTCCCATTTTGTTTTATGTATTTAGAACGGATGTCGTATTTGTTTGTTTCATCATAAGTTGGAAACACGAACCGAGGCAACTGGAAGCCTCTTTTGTCTTCAGGCTGACACTGAAGGAAGATGAACATACTGGCAAAAATTCATAATCGGAGTTGCTTTCTACTTTAAAAGGCTAACGGGTGTTTCAGGACAACTTATTCGGCCTCCGTTTTGACTTTTATGTTGGATGAACCATAAATGAATCTGCACCTAGACTGCAAAACAACTTTTAGGTTTTCTTTTTTTCTGTTTTTTGTGTATGATATGTTGGAACATTTAGGGTCTATATGATAGAGATTTTAGGTATCAGTTGATTCTTGTACGCACCTTTTGAATTGTACTTTGTAGATTACAGGCTTTTGAAGGCATCAATTGTTGACCACCTACTGTACAGCATGTCTTACAAAGCAATTTACAGTAAAAATAAGAGAAAAACAAATTGCAGTATCTTCTAATTTTCTTCTCACTTGCCGCTATTCACCTGGAGAATTCTCAGCTATAAAGCGTTATGTATTCCCAAAATTCCAGCTACGATAAGACTCGGATGGTATGTTTGTTATTGTTGTTGACAACGGCTTGCTTCGACTTTCAGGTGGAGACTGGTTTTGGTTTATGGGAACTCAAATCCTGCCCCACCTCCATCTGGTGTGGTTGTGGAAGGTGGATTTATGGCAATCCAGAGCAATGAGATGGTGATTGCGATGAGACCGGACCAAACAAACACAATAGTAGGTGTCTTTCCTCTTCGACCCATCAAACCTTTAGCGAAAGGATACAAATGAGCCAACACCCAAAAGCTAAAGAAGGCTCCACCAATGAGCTTACTCCACTGAGGAAATGTGCTGTAAATGGTTCTTATAAAAGAAAAGGCAATGGCGATTATGTTGGTCATGGCGATGACAATAGGTGGGATCATCAGAGACGTCCACTTTACAAGGTGTAGCTCTGCGTAAATGTCTTCGTTTTCGTCCCCAGCGGACTTTGAAGTCAAAGTGAAAGAGATTTCAATTCCCGCGATCACCTTGAGGAGCCCTTGCACCACAGCAGCCAAATGAGCACTGGTTCCAGAAATTAGCCAGAACTGTTCATTCCTCCACCACTCCTCCAACTCTATGCCTGACCATTTCACTTCCAGGATGGCAAGACCAATAAGGCAAACAGTTATGCACAGGAGGTAGCTAAGAAATGCAATACTTAGAGTCTGGACAATGAAGTATCCTGAGAAAAGGGAAAGAGCCGGTAGGAAGCAGTAGACAATAAGAAAGATGGAGGTGAAAGGGTAGATGCCAACGTTGAGGTAACTAAGTCGCTGGAGGAACTTGAGACGTCTAGAGCCAAGAAATGCATTGTTTCTGGAGAAGAAAATTTCAACAGAACCAGTGGCCCAGCGGAGCACCTGGTGGAGACGATCGGTGAGGTTAATTGGTGCTGACCCACGAAAAGCATCTCGCTTAGTTATGCAGTAGACTGAGTGCCAACCGCGGTTGTGCATGCGATACCCCGTCACAACATCTTCAGTCACAGAACCGTATATCCAACCCACCCTGTCACCCCACTCGGTTTTGTCCTCGTACCTGCGTGAATCAAGCATCCAACTCGTACGTACTTAGTAGAAGAACATTATCTATATACACTATATAGAATTTCATGCAAGGGTAAATATATAATTAATGTGACGATGATGCATATATACATATATATTGTATACCAGCAAGAAATGACGGAGACAGCTTCCGCGACGGTGGTGGCATCGAGTGGGTCTCGAGGTTCCCTGAGGGCACCCGGAGGACGCCCATACTTAATAGCAGGATGATCGGCGAGAGGTCGGCCTTGGTACTCAGCAATAGGTATAGACTCTGACAGCATTGTGGAATTCCCAAACCTTTTAGGCAGTAGGTTCACATCAAGATCAGGATCGAAGTCTGTGGCCGTCAAGGGCCGGGTTTCAGCAGATTCGTCTTTATTATTATGCTGAACTTTATCAGGATTTGGTGGGTCAAATCCGTACAATGCAAATCTTCTGAACATGCAGCCAGTTCCCACGTAAAACGGGCCCTGTAAATAAGATGAGTGTATATGATACAATAATCGATGTGAAGTTAATACTGACAAATATACATTGATGGCTGGATGTAATTAATTACCTGAATACCATCAAGCGCTCGCATGTTGCCATCAAAAAACACGTTATTGCGGTTAGCATATCGATCAGAAGGATCAATGCCTTCAAATCTCTGAGGGAACTGAATGTAACAGATATCCTCTCCGCCTCTGTCCATCATGAAGCACATTCCTTCTCTTACAGCTTTACAGTTGTAGATGTAATGATCACAGTCGAGATTGAGAATGAATGGACCATTGGAGAGGATTGCGGAAGCTCTGACTAAGGCGTTCATGGCACCTGCTTTCTTGTTATGATCATATCCTGGTCTCTTTTCTCGCGAAATGTACACAAACATTGGCAATCGAATGTCCACATCTGTGAAGTCTATCAGCTTGTCGTCAGCGCCTCCCAGCAAAGGATCAGGGCTTGGAGGCTTCAGCATCACCTGCATATATACTTGCAACATATTAAAGCATGATCATGAATCAAATTTAATT
Source organism: Erythroxylum alaternifolium (assembly GCA_027478495.1). Classification (NCBI taxonomy): domain Eukaryota; kingdom Viridiplantae; phylum Streptophyta; class Magnoliopsida; order Malpighiales; family Erythroxylaceae; genus Erythroxylum; species Erythroxylum alaternifolium. Next base: position 21,465 of record JANIIA010040165.1, read on the forward strand.
ATATACATATATGTATAATTACAGACAGAATGCAGTAGTACGAGCTAATAATGGACCTGAAGAATTCCGGCATGATCGCCTTTGGAATGTTCAGCTGCAGGACTAGCCCAAGTTCCGGGCCAGTGGGTGCCATCAGCCATCCATGTGGCCTTCTGTACCTTGACAGGCTCCATAGGATCAGCTCCGCTCTCTCTCAAATGCCTTATCATCTTCATTTCCTCCCTTGCATTGAAAGCATCAGATCTTCTCCTAATAGAGTCTGGAAGCCCGTTAATCCTCACCTTGAACTCGTCATACTCTCTCTTCATCCGTCTCCTGTCCTTCACAAAATCAGGCCTGTTCTTGTTCTTGGTTGGGTCAACTTTTAGGTTGAAGTAAGAATCAGGATTTCTTGGCTCAATATTATGCTTTCGACAGAAGGGAACCCACAAGTCAGCGAAGCTAGCAGCCTCTGCCATTGCCTCGAAAGTGAGGAGGGCACCGCCATCATCTGATATGTAGCAAGCCACCTTCTCTACAGGGTAATCAACTGCTAAGATTGAGAGGATAGTGTTGGCGGTCACAAGGGGTGGCTCTTTATCTGGATCGGCTGTGGACACAAACAGGTCACAACCTGGGAGATCAGACCGCCCTGTAGGATTGGAGGGTGATGGCATCTCAAACTTGTCACGCAGCACCTCGAGGTCAGTGGAACGGTTCACGGGGCTAATCTTTGGAATCTGATCTAGTATCCACGAGAAGGCAAACCACAACTCGCAAACCACAGACAGTCCCCACAACCATATTGCATCCTCATTTGGATTTGTCAACCTCCAGTGTAAGAAAAAAGCCAGTACTACGAATCGGACGACAATTAGCAACCTGCTGGAGTATTTGATGTCAGAATAGTGCTAATAAATTGTAAAATTATAGTCTGGAGATCGCATTGGAACATCAGTAACAAATTGAATGACGTAAAAAACTATACGTACAGACACACATATACTTAGAATTATCAATAAACTACTAACTGATCGAATTACAGAACCTGTAAGGGCTGAGGATGGATGACGGGATTGGGGATTTGCGGCTGAGAGGCTTCCATGGTTTATCCATGTTTTCGAGCATCCCACCTGGAATTCCTTCATCCCCATCATCACCATACATGTCCTCTTGGGGCCAATAGGCATTTCCATACCCGTAAGTACCTCTTGTTTCAAACAACCATTTGTTGTGATCGAAGTCCCCTGATTGATTCATCTTCATCATTGTCATGTTATTACGATTATCCTTGCTTGGAGCGGGCAAAGGTAATGCTCCGGTTGAAAAATTTGGTATTTCATCTTCATAATCTCCCAATTTGTACGGCTCTTTGCAGCCGGGACATAATCCGATCTCCTTCTGTGCTTCCATGTAGCAATCTCTACAAATTTTGAATCTGTATAGGACACCATTAATTAATGTCGTGCTGTTCTCAGGAAGTAAGATATGTTTACTCGTTAAGCCTGTAATTGATCTACACAAAAATAAATGCTGCCTAATAACTGATGTATATATTATAACTCGTTAAGCCTATTATTGAATTCAGCATTGATGCAAGTTACGAGTAAGAATACGCGTGCAAGCCTGCATAAATATATACGATACCTGCATTCGCAAGGAATGACGTCATTTCCTCTCTCGTCCTTCATGACTTTACCGTCACAAGCAGCCATGGAGCAGGTGGAGCCTTTGGCACCAGCCATCTGAGGATGAGTAACTTCAGATTCTATTACCTTGTCCATGAGATGGGCACGGGTAACGCTATTGAATCCTCCTGTAAATAGAGAATTGGAAACATACTGTTCTTCGGCCTTGACAGCTACAGAAGTTTGATCCATTGGCTGATTGTCGGGAGTGGGAGGTATGTGGACAGTGTAGTTCATGTAGTCACCTGATAATTCTCCAGATCCAGACATGTCAATGTCATCCCTTGAAAGACTAACGTACCTACCGCTCGAGGTTCGTCTAGCAAATTTCACCGTTTGCCCACTTGATGTACGATAACCCTGAGAGCCTCCAGACCCCCCTGGCGTTCGCATCCCTTTCTTTGATGTTTGGCCTGATAATGATGCCATTGTTGCTAATAATATATAATTTCTTGTTATAGTTATATATATATTTCTTTGATTTGGTTCCTAGTTAACTAAACTGATCACAGCATGCCGTGCAGTACTCTCGAGCAACCTATGATCAACATTTACCTGGCAATGGAATACTGCTACTGCGCTACAATTCTGCACTTTTTGATGATGAAATCTTAGCCCTAGCTGCAGGTTCCTAACCATTTATGCATGAGTCTAGCTACGAAAGGAAAGTGTCTGATTGATCCCTTGCTCCAGATTGGGGTTGGAAGAAGAAAATAAGTTAGCTACCATGCATGCATTCATGCCCATCCCTGTAACTTGGCAAGATGCAAATGTTAGGAGGCAGAAAAACAAGGATAGGTGTTATCCAACCAGAGGTTGAAGGAGGGCTAGGATAATGGGTTAATATCATCGAAGAAACACTAATTAATTTCTTTTCATCAGAAAATATGTGAGAGAGAGAGAGGGAGAGAGAGAGAGCGAGAGTTTTTTTGTGGAAGAGAAGAGTGAAGATTATTCGTACGGTGAGAGACCAAGTCCAATATTAATTTGACTGGTCTGTCTGAATTAACGGGTTTCAAGAAGACAATGTGCAATAGTAGTAATTTTGAACATTGTCTCCAAATGTTGACACCAAAATTAGGAGGGAACGAAGAAAGGAAGCAAAAATGAAATCCTAATACTCTTATCTCTCAGTCCTAAAAGCCTTCGGTTATCACAGCTCCGGGGTCACATTTTTGTTCCTCTGTGGTTTCGGTTCTAATCCTCACTCTCTCGCTCGCTCTTCCAAGAAGAAGAGTGTAGTTGATGAGACCGCTAACGGCTTCCATGAGAGCTTCTGCGCAACAACAGCAACAGGCCCAGCTTCCACCTCATGGATCTTCAACTTTGACTTCTTCTTCTTATGGTAAATAAACTATTTCTTAAATTGGTGTTCGTTATAATCGTTGAGCTCATATTCATGACTGTCCTCTCCTCGCTGGTCCTCACCGTGGCCCACGACACCAAAACCAGGACGTTTATTGTGGGAATCATGGGCACAATCTTTAACATCATGATGTATGCTTCTCCATTATCTATCATGGTCAGGTCTCCTCCTTTCTATTGCAAAGAGTTCGATGCCTGTTTCTGCTTACGCATGGTGGACTATGGACATGCATTATGGTTTTCCTTTTTTTTTTAATTTTCCTTTTGGCGCCACACTTGGTTGCTTTATGATGCAGAAATTGGTGATTGCAACAAAGATTGTGGAGTACATGCCATTTTTCCTCTCACTTGCAGCCTTTGGAAATGGTGTTGCTTGGACTGCTTACTCTCTCATCCATTTAGACTACTTCATCCTTGTAATTCTCTTTCTTCTCTTTCTCTTTTTCAGTCAACCTTTCCATATATGAGTAGACAACATACCAATCAAGTAAAGTTAGTTGACTGTTTATTGGGCATGCAATTCTATTAGATTTAGACGATGATAGGTCTGGACTTAGGACTCCTCGTGTTTCTAACTCGCCTAAGGATTTTATCTTCTCCTAAATTTCAAAGACTACATTCCAATTGTTAGGTTTCGCATGCAAATGTGCGCTTAACGCTAAAAATTTTTATTACAAACTTTGACGAAGATCTTGTGGATCTCCCTTATCTTATTTTTTCTTTCTTTTTGTGATTAAGAACACCACTTTAAGCCTGCAGATTGATAACTCACTCAGGAAAAAAAAAGTATTTACTAGTACAATTTTTTGAATTGGTTCATGGAAACTTGTAATATTTTGATGGAAGATGTCGGTCTTGAATATGGGCTTAAATTGTCTCCCAACTGGAATTATACGCATATATCAACCTGAAATCATTGAGACTTTTCCATGATGATGGATTTATAGTTTTATATACCAGGAATAGTAGTAGAATGGACATAGTGATTAGAATTTCCTGTTTTTGGATGTTTTTCTTCAATTTGAAAAGAGTGATAATGATACTACAGATTGACATTCAAGTTTCTGCCATATTGTTTAAGGTGAATTTGTAATGCATGCTTGCGCAGGGTCAATGATTGTCTTTTGGATTTAATAGTAAAGGCTAGGTTAGAGCGCTGGCATTTATACTTGAATTTGTCAGTTAATTAGTGGTAAGACTAAATAAATATGGATTCACAGAGAGAGAAAAAGAGAAGGCATTAATGGAAATGCATAAAAATTGATAAATGAAAATCTGGACTCTGTTTTGCTGGATCAAAAGTATAGGGGCGTGTGAACATGATGGTTTTATTTATCTCTTTTGATGAATCTTTTGTTACATGAAGAACAACTCTTCGAAAGCAATTTGGATACTTATGGGGGTTGTACTTGTACCATTAAGAAGAATTTTTATGTTGGCAGATCTTTAGGCATGTCTCTAACATGTTAAGCTTGATCCAGAAAAACTGAAGGTTATGAGTAGGAGCTCTGCTACTCTATAATAGTCTTTCTTGTGTATTCTTTTATTGAAGATACTACAGAAATGAATTTAGCATTTTTTATACATTCGATATAAGAATTTTTTAGGTTTGGGGTGCCACTCTTTATTGATGGTGTTGATACGACACAAAGAATGAAGTGGGGCTTTTGGATCATACACAAATTATTGCTGGCTACTGTTTATGGATACATATTATTTGTGCATTTCTCAAAATGGAGAGAGAATTTACCTCGTGAGTACAAGAACTATTTTGTTACATCTTCCCCCTTTTACAGTTAGGCCAGCATTTTACAACTATGTTACTGTTACGTCCATCATAAATGTTGTGGCATTGTTTGCTTGTGGGCTTGTCAGAATTGGCGCCAGCATCGGCATTTGGTACTTGTGAAAATTTTCAAAAGAAAACTATACGTAAACTTTCATCCTTCCAAAGAGCCTTTCCAAATTTGGGTCCTTTTTTTTTTGCTGCAGGTTGTACATTTTCACAGTTATCTACTATCACTGTTTTTATCTTCCCTTCCTACACGTGAGTGACATTCCTAGCAGATCTTTTCCGGATAAATTTCTTTTTGCTCTTGTGGTTCTTGATTGTGCTACCATATTTCCTGTGGAGATCTTGATGACCTTAATTATGTAATATTCATTTGACATCTTCATAGGAGGAAGGTGTCACAACCTAAAGCAGGCGCGTGAGATAAAGGTTTTAAAACTCTAGATTACATGTAAGCTTACCATTAGTGACAAAATAAATTCAAACCTTAAGAACGCAACAAGTGCATACAATATAATAGCTTTGGGATAGCTTAGTGCAGTTTCAACAAAGGGTCAATAGGCCATGGTTACTAAGTGAAGACTTTAACTCTACTTTATACAAAACTGAGGCTAAGGGGAACTATAGTCTGAAAAATTTCTCTATGATTTTTATGAATGTGTGAATCAACTCGATACTTTTTATCTAAAGGCACAGGGACACTTCTATACATGGAGTAATAATCAGGTGAGAAGATGGCCTTGAGGAAAAACACTTGATCGGACTATGGTGAACAATAAATGGATCACACATTTTTTGAATAGTTTTAACTCCTTTCTAGACCCCTTATTATCTGATAATACGCCTATCCTAGTTAAAATATTGACTCAATATTAGAATCGAAGAGGGCCTTTTAGGTTTAACAACCTATTAATTAATGACAGGGGTTTCAATGAGGCTCTGCATAAGGGATTGGATAATACGATTATAGGCACTCACTAGCTTGTCTGTGTTTAGAAACTTAAATCTATCAAAAAGGAAATGAAAACATTAATGAGTAGAAGACCATGTTCCACACAAAAAGCAATTACCTTAACTAGAGAGGAATTGGAAAAGATACAGCAAAGCCTTGCTATGGATCCTACCAACTCTAACCTACTGCATACTGAGAAGTGCCTATTGCTATCATATCTTTCAAAAGCTAAGGATCATGACAACCTAATGGAACAAAGAACCAAGGTTAATTAGCTAAAAGATGGTGAAAGATGCTCAAGATTCTTTTTCAACTCAGTATTAACTAGAAAGAATATTAATAGAATCTGCTCTCTCAAGCTACAAAATGGAAGGGAAATTACCACTCAAGAGGAACTCCTTAGGGAAGCAGAGTCATACTTCAAGAATTTTTATGGATACTCTCGCAACCTTGCTCATTCTATCACTCTTGAGTCATTTATACACAACAAGCTCTCCCGGGAACAAGTTGTTAATCTTATCAAACTAATGGAAGACAAAGAAATAGAAGCAGTGGTTTTTTAGTTGCATTCGAATAAGTCCCTAGGTTCGGATGGGTTCAATAGTTATTTTTTCAAAAGACATGGCAAGATATTAGGCCAATGGTGAAAAAAGCAATAAGGGAATTCTTCACTAAAGGGGTTCTTCTAAATGAGATAAACAAAACACATATTTGTCTATTTCCTAAAACCTTTTGCTCCTCTACATTAGATGACTATAGCCATATTGCATGTACAAATTTTCTTTATAAAATCATCTCCAAAATTTTAGTCGATAGGTTGAAATTGGTTCTGGACTCTTTGATCTTTGATAATTAGAGTGCCTTTCTCCAAGGCAGAAGAATAGGCAATAATTTTGCTCCGGTACAGGAATTGATGAAAGGATACGAAAGGAAGACCAGTCCATCAAATTGTATCATAAAGGTGGATTATAGGAAAGCTTTTGATTATGTTGAATGGGACTTCATCTTAAGGACTCTAAGACTCTTAGGGTTCCCTTAGGTATTTGTCAATTGGATTAAGGAATGCGTAACTACTCTTACTTATTCCATTCTGGTTAATGGGGTTCCAACATATTCTTTCAGATATTTTAGAGGCTTAAGACAAGGTGACCCTATTTCTCCTTATCTCTTTATAATCTATATAGAAGTGCTTACTCAACTATTCCAATAGAAGGTGGGAGAAAACCATCTTTTCAAATTCCATATTAAACGCAAGAAGGTAGGGCTGATCAATTTATGCTTTGTGGATGACCTACTGCTTTTTTCTAAGGCGCATGGAAAGTCTATTGAGCTACTTATGTCAACTTATCTTATTTTAGGAATCTTTTAAGGTTGGAGATTAATGTTGCTAAGAGTCAGTATATATTAGCTACAGGGGCAAATACAATGGAGAACAGAATCTCCCAAATCACTGGAATGAGCAAAAAACCAACTCCTCTGACCTATTTGAGACTCCCCATTACGATTAAAAGGATCCAATATTCAGAATGTCAACCATTGTTTGATAAGGTTCAAAAAAAATTGAGAATGTGGACTAATAGAGTACTATCCTTTAGAGGGATGTTACAACTCATTAAAACAATGCTAAACTCCCTTCATATGTATTGGTCCTTGAATATTTCATTAGCTAAAGGAGTCATCAAATCTATTGTGAAGCTATTCTGAAGATTTCTATAAGGAAATCTGAATTCAAAAAGTCATTTTGATAAGGTTAAATAGTTAGAAGTTTGCAAAAGGAAAGAAAAAGGGGGATTGAGATTGATTTCAATTGCCTATTTTAATAAAGCAACATTGACTAAGAATCTATGGACATTCTCACAAATACGAAATCTCTCTAGATTCGATGGGTGCACAGCTATGTCTTAAAAGGCTCAAATATATGATCTATACCTATTAAGCTTTAATTCTCTTAGCCCTTAGCCTAGTTACTGAAACTTAGACCTATACTGGAACCTATAGTCTCATGTAAGATTGAGAATGGAGAGAAAGCCTATATGTGGGGTTTGATAACTGAAATGAGCAAGGGCCCTAATTAGGCAACCTCAGGCACGCCAACTATCGCCTGAAGTTCCTATCAATGCAAAGGTCAATTCCTTGACTAAAAGGTTGGAATAAATCCGTTGACAATCTTAACCTAACATTTCTACTTTCAACTGCAAATTCATAATGGGTGTGATTGAAATGTTTTCATATCAGTGCATCTGATGGATGACTCATTATTTCATCTTCTTGTTCGTGTTCATTATGTCATCTTATGTGAGATGACGTAACATCAGAAGCATATAGTCTTTGAAGTCTTGGAATTAGAGGGAAATAATACATTTGCTTTCAAGGTACTAATTTATGTTTCATAGAACGCTTTTTAAGCTTGAACCTAGATTAACCACAAAATTTGCACTATTATAATTCCACATCATCTTCCCAATATAACATACATCTCAATTTGCAACAATTAATATTTTCAACAGACAAACCAAGACCCTTAATAAGTTCCTTCATATTATAAAAATTATCAACCACTGTATGATCAGGAGACAATAATTCATTATACCATCTAAGAATTTTATTAAAACTACAATTAGAAATATGTGCTTTAAACTTTATGTTTAATATTCGAGCAATTGAAGACAATTAAGTCATTGTCTCACAATTTGGTTATAATTCTTGGTCAGCTGAGTGTAGTAAGTTAAAAAACTGTTTTGCATGTGAGTTTAGTTCTTTAAGATTTTCTATGTTTTCCTGAAAGGTATAACCGGTTGTATCATAAACTATTTACATGTAAGGATTTTCATTTGCATCCATATTATTTATTCTAAATATAATCCTTCCTTTAAACTCATTTAAGTGTACTGACAATTGTACTTCATTACCCCTTGAGATGCTACAAATCAATGGTTTTTTATGTCGTGTCCACTTAAAATAATTTGGGTCAAACTCTTTTCTCAACAAATGTCCATTCACTTCATCAATAGGAAGGAAACGAATGTGTTCACACTTTTTACATGGACATCTGATCTTTGGGCCATCTATATATGCACATTGAGAACATACATAATGAATAAAAGCTTCAATTCCCTCAACAAACTCAAGATTAATGAAACCATTAGGTATTAATCGTCTATACATCTAAGATCTATCAACATTACTCATTTCTACAAAACTGTTAATTTTAGACAGTGATTCTATAGTTAGTATCCTTCATATTCCCCAAAATTTACAGAACATCTAAACTTTACACAGCATCCCCTAAGTATTAACCAATTGAATTAATCACCTACAATTGATTTCAAAACTGTGGTATGTGACATTGTTTACACCTATGAATCAAGAAAATAAGTTCTCGCTGTGACTCCTAGGTTCGTGAAATTTTTCACTGATAAACCCCACGGGAGTTGTATCACGGGTTTTCAGCCTATATATTGTCTTAGGGGTTTATTATAGAAAACCTAAAAATTTAAGAAATTAACTCATGATCATGTTATATATTCTCATATTAGCATAAATGAGTGATGCAACACTTAATATTAAGTATATGTAAAATGGCAATTTAGCAACTATAAAAATGTTAAAATGCTTCCTATATGAAGTTACTAATTGACCATATGAACTTCTTAAAAATGTAGTAATATCATAGTATATTTGCTTAATATTCAAACCTCACCTATATTGATACATAAACAAAACCATAGTCCTCAATCCATAATGCCATTTGCAAGATAACTCAACCAATATCCTATATTAAAGTTCTCCAAAACTCCTAAAATCATTCATTTATCAATCCCATCATAAAATAAATATACATAAAGAAAAATAGAAAAAAATCCAACCAAAAATGGGGTGAGAATATGAAAAGTAAAGAGAATCTAATCAATTCAAAGTATATAAATGAAATAACTCACTAACAAAATTCAGATATTTGGAACTATAATTCAAGCACATCCTATGTTAATTCATTGATAAATCCAACTTAAGAATGTAACAACCAAACACAACCAATAAGAAAATGTATTAATGATAGAGATTAACAATACTTAAAATTTAAAGCTAATCAACAATACATAAAATTTAGATTAATAATACTTAAATTTTAAAGCCGCAAATTGAAGTTCATACTATAAACAAGTTTCGGCTAGTACAGGCCATTTACATTAAAAATGCAACAAGTTCAAATGGGAGGTTCAAATCACAGACAAATAACTAAATTAAACCAAGTACACAAAAACCCAGTAAATAACAAAACTCACTTACCTCAACTGACACGCAAAAGAAGTCACTGAAGCACATGAAGGAAGAAGATGATGGAGCTAGAGTGTCCGACTACCAAAGAAGATAACCAAAACAAAGAAAAGAAGACAATGACAATCAAAGCAGTACACAAAATACAGCAACAAACAAAACTCAACGACATCGAAAAAACAATCAAAGAATAAAATGTTATCTCAATCAACGATTAAAGGAAGATGACTCTGAACGAAAACTAAATATTTGGTATCAAACTAAACGACGTCATTTTCAATTTATTTAAAACGATTAAGCTGAAGTTAACAACAGAGTGGTTAGATCGTCAAAAAATCACCTACGAAATATATGACTGTCGATAAACCCCGATGCTTAATTATTGATCCAAGCATTTCTATGTAAATTTATTGACGGGGCAGTTATATTGTCAAAAATTCACCAACAGAAAATAGATTTGTCGGTAAATCTCCAACGCTAGTTTATTGTAGACAATCATTACCATATAATTTACCAACAGGTACGACCTTTTTATTGCTATATTCTATCGAAAAAATTTTTGAGATATTTTTCCTCCACCTTTACCAATAAAAATTTTGTCCTTTGTAAAATGAAAATTTTCATGACAGTGTTATTGACGGATATTGATTTTCCGTCTCTAATTAGCTACGCTATTTGTTCTGTCAGTAATTTATGATTTTCTTATAGTGAGACCAGCCCTTGCTTAAAGCATTTAAAGTCATAAGCATCATAAATAAGGGTCCGATTAGGAGCTAAATATCAACCAGGATCGGCTCATAACATATCTCAATATTATAAACAAAACAACTCTCATAATCATAACTAGTGCGCATCTAGTCTTGATGCATACCCATCAGGTGACACATCCTACAGATCTTTTCTTCCCCACGATCAAACATAGCAATACATATCAAATTATTAAGCATGCAATTTATCAAGTAAATATTCAGTTATGCAATGACCAATGCATCTATGCAATACCCAACTTAACGTATCCACTCAGTTAATTCGATATAAAGGTTTATACTAAAGCAGATACACATTAATGTATATACGCGTTTGCTGTACAAATATATAAGTATCGATTGATATATATATATAGAGACAAGTGAATAGATTGACTTTAAAACAACAACGATTCATTAATATTGCTATAAAACTAGCTCATATTTTATCTTTGTTATCTTTTCTTAATAATGAAAAACAATTTGAAAAATGCAAGTTGGTTGCAAGAAATGCCGATCTTACAACAAAAAACTAGTCCTATTATTTAATTGGATCTAAATTCCAACTCGAACTTATCCCATAGATTGATGTTTTCTTCAAAAAATTAAAAAAATTAAGATTTGATGTATCCTAAGAAGAAAAAGAATTAGGGAATAAAAATCAGTCTTTTTTTTAATTGAATGTTTTTGCTCAATTTGACTACTTGATCGTATTCTCATCATATTTTAGCATACTAATTTCTATTCTACTTTCCTTAAATTTATTCTCTGGTGAAGTTCATATAAAAGACTCAGATCGCTTCTGGGGGGGGAAGGTTTAGGATTTAACCCTGAACGAAAACTAAATATTTGGTATTAAACTAAACGACGTCATTTTCAATTTATTTAAAACGATTAAGCTGAAGTTAACAATAGAGTGGTTAGATCGTCGAAAAATCACCTACGAAATATATGACTATCGATAAACCCAGATGCTTAATTGTTGATCCAAGCATTTCTATGTAAATTTATTGACGGGGCAGTTATATTGTCAAAAATTCACCGAGAGAAAATAGATTTGTCGGTAAATCTCCAACGCTAGTTTATTGTAGACAAGCATTCCCATATAATTTACTAACGGGTATGACCTTTTTGTTGCTATATTCTATCGAAAAAATTTTCGAGATATTTTTCCTCCACCTTTACCAATAAAAATTTTGTCCTTTGTAAAATGAAAATTTTCATGACAGTGTTATTGACGGATATTGATTTTCCGTCTCTAATTAGCTACGCTATTTGTTCTGTCAGTAATTTATGATTTTCTTATAGTGAGACCAGCCCTTGCTTAAAGCATTTAAAGTCATAAGCATCATAAATAAGGGTCCGATTAGGAGCTAAATATCAACCAGGATCGGCTCATAACATATCTCAATATTATAAACAAAACAACTCTCATAATCATAACTAGTGCGCATCTAGTCTTGATGCATACCCATCAGGTGACACATCCTACAGATCTTTTCTTCCCCACGATCAAACATAGCAATACATATCAAATTATTAAGCATGCAATTTATCAAGTAAATATTCAGTTATGCAATGACCAATGCATCTATGCAATACCCAACTTAACGTATCCACTCAGTTAATTCGATATAAAGGTTTATACTAAAGCAGATACACATTAATGTATATACGCGTTTGCTGTACAAATATATAAGTATCGATTGATATATATATATAGAGACAAGTGAATAGATTGACTTTAAAACAACAACGATTCATTAATATTGCTATAAAATTAGCTCATATTTTATCTTTGTTATCTTTTCTTAATAATGAAAAACAATTTGAAAATTTCAAGTTGGTTGCAAGAAATGCCGATCTTACAACAAAAAACTAGTCCTATTATTTAATTGGTTCCAAATTCCAACCCGAACTCATCCCATAGATTGATGTTTTTTTTGAAAAATTAAAAAAATTAAGATTTGATGTATCCTAAGAAGAAAAAGAATTAAGGAATAATAATCAGTCTTTTTTTTAATTGAATGTTTTTGCTCAATTTAACTACTTGATCGTATTCTCATCATATTTTAGCATACTAATTTCTATTCTACTTTCCTTAAATTTATTCTCTAGTGAAGTTCATATAAAAGACTCAGATGGCTTCCGTCCAATTTCCTTATATTTCTTTATAATGTCATTAAAAATCATATAAAGATAATTATTATTTAATATAGCTATTTGTGCAAGTATTTTACGATTAAGATGCAATTATCTCTTGTACAGATTGTTTATTAATTTACCATTACTATAACTATTGGATACCTTATTCATTCTAATTCCTGCATTTATCTAAGGTACCCATAAATGACGAAAATTTCTTTTTTGCCTATCTTTATCCCGATGTGTTGAAATCAAAGCTTTTATTTTTTATTGAATACTAGTTCAAGTAAGTTTAGAATGAGCCCCGCGAAAGCTTGAGGCAGATTTTGCGATTTTTCCTTCTACAGTACCTCGACAAGACATGAGCGTGCAAGGGGTTCTCAAGAATCATTTTTCCTTTTCTTTTATAAAGGCTAATAAAATCATTTATTTTGGCCTTTTGACCCTATATTGTAGGGTAGACCTTGAAAGATATAAAAGACTTCCCTCCAAGTGGTACATATGACTTTCATCGAATACGGCTTTCCACATAATTCTATAAGCATCGATGAGATCGAGTATAGAATTTTGTTTACTCACCTTAAATTGAGTATCTGTTTCCCTCCTTTTCCTGCAAGGATTGGAAATCTTGTATTTTATATATCCATACAATTGAGTCCTTGGGTTTTGAAAATAGTGTATAAAGAAATGCTTCGAATTATTGCTATTTGACTCAGACCTGTTCTAAAAATAAAAAAGTTGAGGTATTTCAAATTGTTTGTTGACACGAACAAAGTCAAGGAAAATCTCTGAAATTATTCCAATATTGGACATTGGACATATAATAGTTCCGAATTGAATCTTTTTAGAAAGAAAATCTTCTGTCTTATGGTAGCCTGTTCCAGTCCCCTTACAAAACTTTCGTTATTGGGTTAGCCATAGACTTTACATATTTTTAGCGATTCTCATGGCATCATCAAATGATACTAAAAATAATTCAAATAAATCTAATTAAATGTAAAATGAAATGGAATGTGAAAAAACAACAATTCTAAAAAAATAATTCAAAATTTTGTTAAATTATAAGATAATTCAAAATTCAAAATTTTGAATTATTTTCATTATTTTACAATAAATTATTATATTTAGATAATTATAATTATTATATAGATATATATTATATATAGATAATTATTATATATAGAAATAATTAGAATATAATAAAGATATATAAAAACTAAAATGGATAAGATATAAACAAAAAAAACTAAATTAAATAAACTATAACTGTATAATATGACAATAGACTATTTTATAATTTTAAAAAAAATTCAGAGACTATTTTATAAATTTAAAAAATTACCCGAAGCGATACTCAGTATTAACCGGTACCGGTACAGTACCGTACCAGAACTCAATCCGGTACCAAGTCCGATGCGGTATTCGTAACATTGGGTAAAACACATAGGATTCTCTAGTAGTTTAAATAACTTTAAAAAACTTCTTAATCTTTAAAATTATTTTAAAATATGCTTATAATTTTCAAATCTTCTCTTATATTTATGTTAAAAATAACAATAGAAAATTTTCTTCTCTTATATTTATGTTAAAAATAACAATGAAATATACGTAACATGAATAATACATATTGAACAATCACAAATGCAGTTGACGACCCAACTTAACTATTATCCCACCTGAAATAATAAAACCCAATTCAAATAAATTATTGTTTTGGGTCGTGTTTAAAAAATAAAATGATATCAACAACACCTGACTTATCCACATGTGATATTTATGTACTTGTATTTCGCCGATATTTTTTAACAAGTAATTTTTTCAAAAATTTTAAACACTACTTTCAGGTAATTAAAAGAAATAGCAATGATGCATGTCAATTAGTTACAGATGTAAACAGTACAGAACCAGATGTAACAAGTAAGCACGAGACAAGTACCTGAGCTTTGTTCAACCCTGTGAATGAAAACATGCCAATCTGTTTCAGTATAAACGACCAATCCTTCCCACTCTTATCCTTCGCAAAAAGACTGTCATACAGTTTCTGCCTAACGTTTTTAATCCTTCCAGCCATCATTTCCATCTCTACTTTCCATTCATTGAAAAGAGTTGCATCTCCAACAATATTGGCAACAATCCTGGCCCCATGAATAGGAGGATTGGAATACATGGGTCGAGCAATCCTTTTTAGTTGACTCTTAACCCTGAAAGTTAAGGGTAAAAACCAAGGAATTTAAGAATAAATTACCATTGGTAGGGAGTTTCTAATCACTCACACAGTCCTTGTATGAACTAAATTGTAATAAGTTCTTCAATAGAAAGCTATAATATTAATGAAAAGATGTCCAATGCCTTTCTCATCAGAAACTGACAACAATAAACAGTGTGGTCTAAACAAGAAGATTCCCAATGACATATCTATGTCCTTTAAAATTTGCTGTTACATGAATTTTTTAATAAATCAAGTTTTTTTAACTAAAACAGGAGATGAGATATTACTAGCAAATATTTCAACGGTTATGTCATCCAAATCTCAGTCAAAAAATTAAGAAGCATAACTTGGCATGCAGGTTTATCTCACCTTGCTGCAGCATCTGCAGATGTGCAGACAACATTGATTGCTCCAATTCTCTCTGCATAAAGGCCTAAATTTTTGCTGTATGACTGAGCTACGAGAAGCTCCATACCACGTGTAGCAAACAACCTCACCGATGCCGCATCTGCATCCAGGCTTCCACTAGCAAACCCCTTAATCACATCAGAGAATTTAGATTGACGTCAGTCCAATTAGTTGCTCTACATTTTGAGATCCTCTAATAAAGTTACAACATCAAAGTCAAAGATAAAGAATCTTTTGTAGTCTGAAGCACCACATGTGTATGCTCTCAAACCAAATTTTATTATATTGGACTGTCCCAACACATCATAGTGATTTGCAGTGAAAACCAACGAGATAATAACAGATGGCCCTAAGAGAAAACTATGCCACAACTTAGCGAAAATTGTGCCCAACTTAGGAGTGAAATACCAGCTATACCTTTTGCTTTAAGGGTGGCCTTCATTTATTATTATTTTTCATTTACTTATTGTTGGTTCGTTAATCAACATGGTAAGATGGCTGATCCCACCAAGTAATCATTCTAAATCAAGCACTTCAGGTTTACACATGTCAGCAACAAAGCTGAAATTGGTTACAGATATTTTAGTAATTCATACCTGGTAAGCAACATCAAAAAAAGGTATATGATTCTTCTCTTGAATCACATCAGCAATTTTCTCCCACTGGTCAGGGGTAGGATCAATCCCGGTTGGATTATGAGCACAGCCATGAAGCAACACAAATGATCCTTCAGGGGCTTCCTGCATTAAGAAATCAATAGATGAAAAGCAGAAACTTCACAAGAAAACTTGATCAATGGACTAACAATTCCAGATAATTTACATCCTGTATAGCACAAATAAGCCAATCAAAATGAGCAACTCTTTCACATAAATACTGTAAGCCATTCATTCATCTCCTTTTCTTTTCTTCTTCTTGCCCTTTTCTGTTTCATGTGACATATACCAGTAAATTACCACTGAACATATACCCTCTCTACACACACTCCTCTACACTCTGAAAATTAAGACAAGGGGAAAAACCATTCTGCATGAAAAATAATTGAAGAGACTATTGTATTAGAGGATCTAGCAGTCATCAATTAAACTAATTGGTGATTGCAGGACCTAAACAGGGATGATAAACTTAAATTTGCATAATTAACTGATCTTATGTATAATAACAATCACCATATCAGATTCTGTTAGGTGAAATTAGCAGAAAGGTGTAGAACACCACAATGTAAACTTTGTATGGTGACATGGAAGGCTAGCAAGATATTCTGACGGATTATTTTAGGCTGGTGATAATGTTAGATGTATCCAAATTCATCATCTTGATTATTACAAACTAAATTTCCTGGTTCAAATGAAATTCATCTACACATGACCAGCTACAAATTTCGAACTTAAATTCTTCAGGATGGTCACAACTATTTTTTAAATCTAACGCAGAAACTTGGGGAGAAAACTGCAACATGACATTATAGTTTTAAGGCCTAACCTTAAAATCTGCGACCATCCCTTCAAAATCCAAACCAACCGTTTTTGGATCATAATATCGATATTCGGACCATGGAACTCGAGCATCATTGAAGATGTTTTTGTGATTGCCTGCAAATTAAGTGGCAGACGGTAAAACGTGGTTCCTTGAGACCAGTTAAGCAAAACCTACTGGAAAATGATAAGACAAACCCCAAGATGGAGAAGATATTAACACTTTTGCTCCAGGAAAATATCTCTCGATAAGAGCTGCAGCCAAACGGAGAGAACCAGTGCCTGAAAGACCTTGAACTGTTGCAATCTGTAAAGTTTTTCAAAATATGTTTACTGAATAATTATCCCAATGTTTGTTCAATAAAGTACTAACTTTCGGAAGAGGCAATAATTCTAGATCTTCACATACTTTTTGTTGCTTTATCACTGGGTTCTCAGATCCAAATAATAAATCCGCTGTCACCTTATTGAATGCGGCCAAGCCTTCTATAGGGAGATACTGCATAAACTGACAAATTTCAGGGACCTAAACAAGTGGGGATTATGAGATCAGATAGCTCTAACAGCTAAAAGTATTTTATACCTCCTTATTTTCACCCTTATCCAGCATAAGTTTCTCAGCCTGGAAGATTAGAAGGTTTCAACAAGTTAATGCATTTAGGTAATTGGACTATTAGAGAAAGCATACTCGTTACTAACAATGAGAGGGGCCAAACCAAATTGTTAAGTGGGATTTGCCAGAGAGGAGAAAGATGACCTTCTTAACAACATTAAGCACATAAGGCTGAAGCTCTTCAGTTCGGTAGGCCCCAACTCCAAGGTTGAGCTTCTTTGCATCAGTATCTGCTTTAAACGCTTCAGATACTCCAAGAATTGGATCAGGCGGAGCCATTGTTATGGCCTCAAAGCGAGATACATTGACCGCAACAGTCATAGCTATTCTTCCAACATACTACGAAATGGAAATGACAAACTTTATAACTAAAACAAGACCATCCGAAATATAAAGCAGAATTTCTCTAACTTGGAAAAGCAGTTCATACGATTTGGCTATACCTTTGTCTTTTTAAAGGAATTGCCTTGATCCTTATCAATCCATGTACTGAGGCTACCACTTTCAAGTCTAAACTTCCCCTGCCCAGAAGTAAAAATACAAACTGTGATCCACCACATAAACACAACGAAGTTGATATGCATGTCAATAAGATCAATTATCATGACAATCAAGTAAGCAAGAATTGTTTGCATCTGGTTTCCCCAAGTAGGGTATTTATTCTTGGATAATTTCATGAATTAAGGTCTGCAATTCAATCAATTTCCTACATTTCCTCAGCCACAGACCATAAAATTTATGGGAGGCTAGCTAAAGAAGCCCAAAAAAGTAGAAACTACTAAGAGAAATAAAATACCTTGAAAGTCTCGTGGACGGAGAGTGAAGCAGAAGGGGAGGGCGAAGCCGAAGCTGAGCATAGCATTGTGGAAGCCGTCTGGGTCAAAAGACAAAAGCTTTTATATAATTAGATTGACGAAAGTAAAAGAAAAGGCAAGATCAGAACGGCTAATGCTTGTTCGATCTAATGAAAACCAATAAGCGTATAAATATTTAATCAATAAGAAGGGTACCAAGAAAGAACCCTGAAAAGCGTTGGCGATGGAGGCAAAGGAAGAGATAGATCAAGAAGCTGTAGGAGTGATAATAAGTTCAAAAAATTAAATGTAGCGAGAAATAAGTGAAATTGGGCGGTTGACACGATGCCGAGAGTGAATAGCCTCTCGCTGCCAAATGTGCTCTTCTTCTCCTTTTTTTTTTTAATATATAATTTTACTTGATTGTTATTTAATAATTTTTGTTTTTGGTAATTAATATATTGAAACTCTAAGTTCATAGTTAGTTTTTTTATCAAAATTATTTAAAATTTGAAATATTTAAAAACAAAAATATTTAAATATTAATACACTTTAATATTTTAAAATAATCAAAATTAAAGACTTTAAAAGAAATATTTATTTAGCAATTTAAGTTTTTGTTTTTTCAAAGATTTTGCTTACGTAACATATAGAAAATTAGTGTTTCATTAATTTAATGTATTTATTACTATTAATAAGAAAAATGCACCGTAAAAATTACAAGAAAACATATTCCTTTTTTTTAAAAGGTAAGAGAAAATGTCCTTTTGCTTTTTAATAAAATGAGAACCAAAATTATAGAAAATGTCCTCTTGTCTTATCTACCTAATTAATGGAATGAATTTTATTGTCTAATTGATTTCTAATTTTTACTAATAAGGTTCGCATGTCTTTTTGTTATTATCCAACCCATTTATCTGTTAAAATTGATATTTTTCTTTTTATTAATGGGATTTATTGTCCAACCTATTTCATTTAGAAAGTGATTTTCATTTTTTATTGGAATCAATTTAGTAATCCTACAACTATTCAATCATTTTTGTAAGTACTTCAAGATAACAGAGTCGAATAAAAAGTTAATGAGTAACTTTGTATTCAAATAAATCAATAACCCTACAAACAAATTAGTAATTCAAAACACTTTGAGAGTTGTGAAATGAATGGAACCTAGTTTGAATCCCCTTCTTGAACTATCCTTCTTAAAATCTACAATGTGTTACTATAGAGATGTGGTTTTGACAATGTTTTCAAGACCGAAATGAACATTGAATCAGTTAAAGAAAATGTTTAAAGTTTAAAGGTTTAATTGGTATTAAACTGTTATAAAATTGGTATATGATAAATAAGAAGTAAAAATTATAAAAAAATAATGTTTGACATTGCTACTTTGATTTGATGTTGTCTTTAGAAACACGAAACATGTATTTGTAGGTGGTAGATGCCTTCTTTCTGTGCCAGTAGATGACTTAATGTCTTAAAATGGTGCACCCATAAATATTTGTTAATACTACTCTTGGTTGAATACTGTTTAACCTATACAATCATACCTAAGTCATCATTTATCTTGGTCTAAGGGTGAGGTTTATAGAGGATAAAATTGGCAGATTATATAGGCTCACCATGTCGAATAGCTCGAGGTTGCCACTACTGTGTAGCAGATCACCGGTCCTTTTGCTTTGTAAAGATTAAAGAGGATATACAATTTTCAAGGTTGGATGCTTTTATTGTTCAATTTATTTTGAATAAAAAAAATATCATCACTCTTTTTTCTTTTTTGCTAAAAAGTATTTATTGTGCAAATGTGTGTGTTATGTTTCTAAGCATTGTTTCAAATTTTAGAATATGATATCATCCATATCTTTCAAATTCTACAAGACTTTAAGAAATTGTATTAAATAGATATTGTAGTTATAATTGAACTTAAAAAAACACTTCATGCTCTTATAGTGATTTGCAGCATTTACAATCTGTATCTTAGGTTTATTGTTCATTATATGTACATGCTTACCTTTTGTAGGAAGTATGTGGTTGATTTAGTTGGATAGATTCCATATTTGAAAAATTCTTGTGTTGTTCTGGAAAAACCTCGATGTTCAGGTATCCTATAGGATATCATCCCGAAAATTTTGTTTTAAAATCATGCACCAAACATGATAAACAACTTAATAAATTAAAGTGAGTGTACTCTCTAAATAAATTGTGCCAAAAGGAAGATTACATATGATAGACAACCACCC
This sequence comes from Erythroxylum alaternifolium, assembly GCA_027478495.1. Lineage (NCBI taxonomy): Eukaryota > Viridiplantae > Streptophyta > Magnoliopsida > Malpighiales > Erythroxylaceae > Erythroxylum > Erythroxylum alaternifolium. Next base: position 42,143 of record JANIIA010040165.1, read on the forward strand.
TTTTGTAGGCAGTGAAAAGGAAGACCATGAAACAAGGGATCCAGGGTTGTCAAAAGATCTCGGGGTTTTGTATCTTCAAACTGATCAAGCTTCCTTTGCGAAAGAATCATCACTAATGGCCTTGGATTTAAGATGGAATGTTGTAGCATTTGATGTTTTTGCATCATTTATGTGCCAATGTTCAAGGATTGAAGTAGAACAAGTTTTTCATTAAACATATAAAAAGGAGATTTTTGTGTTTGTGAAGATGGAATAATGTTTTCGAGGTGATTGAATATTTATTTTAGAATTTCTTATGTGTTGTTGGGAATGTCTATATAGAGGAAAACAGATTCTGGATAAGCTTGGATGCTGAGGTTGGTTGAGTTTTTTGTGGAAATAAATTCTAAAAAAATTCATGGAATGGGAACATGTTATAGCCTTTGTAATTTTCTCACCATTTATTGAAGTTGTTTCATTGATTTTTCAAGCAAAAGACAGAGCTGAATAGTTTTGAGAAAATTGTTGGACCTGATTTGTTTGAAGTGGTGATTGTGTGTTTTTTGGTTTCAATACCTCAGATCATTTTTTATGTGATTAGAAATATGTTACTTTGATGTTGTTTGCATGCCAAACTGATTTGCTTGAAATTGGATTTTTAAAAAATTTTTGGATGTCAAATATGTCATATTAGCATCTCGTTGGTATATTCAGTAGTCTTGATTGTTTTGGCTATCACAAGTTATGTGACAAGTGCCAAAGTAGTCTTGATGAAGTGGAGATTACCTAGAGATACTTAAGGTGATAGTTTGATGTTCTCAAATTATTTAGAAATCTAAGAGATTAATATTGTATTAATCTATTTCGAGTATTTCATGTCTAGTATGATTAGATATGACAAGCATGATACAATTAAAGTGTTCAATTAGTACATCAGAGTAAAGGGTATTACACTTGGTATACTAATATTTTGAATTGGAATTGAAAACGTACGGATTGAGAAATTAGCCGATTCCATCATTAGAAAGCAGTTTGGTTCAAGATTTGAATCGAACGTCAAATCTTTAGATGCATAACACGACACAACCTATACAAGAAAACCTTGTGAGATGGTTGCATTAAAGAATGCATGCTAGGATTGGTTAGGTGGGATGATGGATAGTTATGGATATAGATTCAATGTGATTGATAAAGCATCCTAAATCATACCATATAGTCATTGTGACTATAATCTTACAACTTAGATGAGACCAGAATATGAAATCCCTCACACATAATATGAAAACTAACGCCTTTCATTAATATCGAGAGAACCAAAATTCTTTTAGAGTTAGGATGGTTGGGTAAACCCAAGCACGTTCTATACGGATATGTTCAAACCATGAAAATAAGATTTTCGGATTAATAGGTCAGTTTTCACTAAAAGTGTTGATTTGTTGAGTAAACTCAAAGTCAACGTATTAGAGGCGCAAATGGGTAACGTACATCAAAAGTACGTGCATCAAGAGTTGATAACTCAATATGTGTGCATACATCACAAGTTGATAGCACTAGATGATAGATGCAGTTATGATGCAATTGATATGACCGATATCTACCGATTGACCTAAAGTGGCTTGTTGGGTAAACTCAAGGTCATTCTTAGTAATGTCAGATATTGACCTACTAGGACACTTTGTCATAATTTTTCTTAGATTCGTAGTGAGGGATATGGATTCTTTGAAACTAGTGGGAGTTATATGCATGTCATGCAAGTCTTTATGATCATGTGTGTATTTATATTCTAACATTCTTTCTCTCTTCACATTTAGGTTGATTAAAGATGTCTTCCAGTGTTAATCTGCGCTCACTAATGGATTCTAATAAATTGAGTGGACCCAATTTTCTTGATTGTCTAAGAAATCTGAGAATTGTTCTCAGATATGAGGAGATAGGCTATGTCCTATACATTCCACTTCCTGATCCCCCTACTGCTGATGCTTCTGATGAGGATCAGAAAGCATATCGTAAGCATCTCAAAGATAGTGACATGGCTACCTGCATTATGTTAGCCTCTATTCCACCTGAGTTGTAGAAGTAGCATGGGTCTATGGATGCTAATACCATAGTGTTTCATCTTAGAGAGCATTTTGATGAGCAAGCTCGGTCTGAAAGGTTTGAGACCTCGAGGCTACTCTTCGCAACTAATATAACTTTGGGGACATTTGCAATGCAGTATGTACTGAAGATGAATGGTTATATTGAGAGGTTGGCCACCTTGGGTTTTGTTATGGATTATGAATTAAGCATTGACTTAATTATGGTTAGATTGTCTGATAGTTATTCACAGTTTGTGTTGAACTATCGGATAAACCAAATCTCCACGAAAATCCCTGAGTTGATCAATATGCTCAAGACAACAGAGCAAGCTATCAAGAAGGATAGCAAGCTAGTGCTAGTGGTGGACTCTTTTTCTTCTGGTTCAAGAAAAAATAATCTAAAGAAGAAAAGGTCCAAGAAACCAAAAGGAAGTGCAACCAAAAAGAAACCCAAAGAGACTGCGCTGAAAGGAACTTGCTTCCATTGTGGCAAGAATGGCCACTAGAAGCGTAAATATAAAATCTATCTAAAGTCCTTAAAGAAGAAGCAGGCATCAGATGCACCGGCTCCTTCAGGTATGTTTGTCATTGAGGTTAATACTATTTCTGATCATAACATATGGGTATTAGATACTAGTTATGGCTTATATATATGTAATGATATGCAGGGCCTCAAGGACAGTAGACAGCTCATAAAGCGAGAACCGGACCTGCGCGTGGGTAATGGAGCAAGAGTTATTGCATTAGTTATACGCACTTATTTTTTGTCACTCCCCAGTAGGCTTGTAATTAAACTAGATGATTGTTATTTTGTACTTGTTATGACAAAGAGCATATTGTCTGTTTCTTGTTTAAATAAAACTGGTTTCCATTGAATTTCAATAGTAATGGTTGTCCAATTAGTTTGAATGGAATGCTTTATGGTACTAGTACATTATGTAATGAAATTTACATATTAGATATGTCGCATCCAATTATGAATGTCAATGACATGAAAAGACATAAACGAGATAACTTAAAATCAACTTACTTATGGCATTGTCGCCTTGGCCATATAAATGAGAGACACATAGCTAATCTCCATAAGAGTGGTAGTTTAGGGTCATTTGATTATGAATCATATGACATGAAAATCTTGTTTATTAGGCAAGATGACTAAGTTACCCTTTAAGGAAAAGGGTGAACGAGCTATTGGAGTATTAGACCTAATACATTCAGATGTATATGGTCAGATGTCCATCCATTCTAGAAGTGGTATTCTTTATTTCATTACCTTTATTGATGACTATTATCGATATGAGTATATGTATCTGATGAGATCCAAATCTGATGCATTTGAAAAGTTCAAACAATTCAGAAATAAAGTAGAAAACCAACTTGGGAAAGGTATTAAGACACTATGATCTGATCAAGGTGGTGAATACTTGGACCAAAATTTTTTAGCTTATCTCAGAGATAAGGGGATTTTATCTCAATATACTCCACGTTACACACCACAACATAATGATGTGGTTGAAAGGAGAAACCGAACCTTGTTGGACATCGTACGGTTGATGATGGGCTTTGCAAATTTACTAAAATCCTTTTGGGGTATGCACTCGAGACAACTATTTATTTGCTAAACTGAGTTCCATCAAAGGCAGTTGATGTTACTCCATATAAGATGTGGACTAACAAGAAACATTATCTTTCTTATTTGAAAGTTTGGGGTTGTCCCGTTTATGTGAAGCGAATACAGTCAGATAAGCTTGATGCAAAGTCTGACAAGTGATTGTTCGTAGGATATCCTAAAGAAACAATGGGATATCAAATTTACCATGCTGAGGAATAAAAAGTGTTAGTTTCAAAGCATGTTGTCTTCTTAGAGAAAGAGTTTCTTTTAAAAGAAGACAGTGGGAGCAAAATTAAACTTGAAGAAGTTCAAGATGCTCGAACAGATGCGGATCAACTACTTGAACCTGAGACTGTGACTCATACAGATGAAGTAATAGTTTAATCTTCTTCAACACAGGAAGTTCGTAGGTCACGTAGGATATGCTTTGTTCCCGAGAGATATGGATTTCTCATGATTAAACAGAATGGCGTATTTCTTATAGAAGATAATGAGCCTACTACCTATAAAGAGGTTCTGAAGAGTTCAGAGTCTTAGAAATGGCTTAGCGCTATGAAAGTAGAAATGGATTCCATCTATGAAAACCAAGTATGGACTTTGGTTGAGATACCCGAAGGAACAAAACCCATAAGGTATAAATGGGTTTTCAAAAAGAAAACCGACATGGATGGTAATGTGATTACCTATAAAGCAAGGCTTGTAGCCAAAGGTTTCCATCAAAGACAAGGAATAGACTACGACGAGACCTTCAGCCCAGTAGCAATGCTTAAATCCATTACTCCTAGCCATTGCCGTTCATTATGAATATGAGATATGGAAAATGGATGTGAAGACAACTTTCCTAAATGGAAATCTAGCTGAGGATGTGTATATTACATAACCAGAGGGCTTTATCTCCTATGATGGAGAAAAGGTACGAAAGCTTCAAAAATCCATCTATGGATTGAAACAAGCATCTAGGAGTGAGACTATCCACTTTGATGACATAATCAAAGAGTTTAGTTTCTTACAAAATTTGGATGACCCCTGTATGCATAAGAAGGTTAGTGGGAGTGCAATCGTATTGCTTGTGCTATGTGTAGATGACATATTATTACTCAGAAACGATGTATCTATGCTACAATCAGTGAAGATTTGGTTGTCCAAACAATTTTTCATAAAAGATCTCAATGAAGCAACTTATATCCTCAGGATAAAGGTCTATAGAGATAGATCACAAAGGTTGCATGGTCTTTCACAATCAATGTACATAGACAAGATGCTAAAGAGGTTTAGTATGGAGAAATCCAAGAGACGGTATCTTCCCATGACTCATGGGATAACACTCTTGAAATCTATATGTCCTAACATACAGGATGAGAGGACGCGTATGAATATGATCTCGTATGCATCTGCAGTAGGATCTATCATATACGCTATGCTATGTACAAGACCCAATGTATCATATGATTTAAATGTTATGAGTAGATACAAATCGGATCTTGGTGAGGGTCATTGGGTGGCTATCAAGAACATTCTCAAGTATTTGCGAAGGACTAAGGATGTTTTCTTAATATATGGAGATGGAAATCTAAAAGTGAGCAGGCATATAGATGCCAATTTTCAATCTGATCAGGATGATTTCAAATCTCAATCAGGTTTTATATTCATACTGAACGGCAGGATGGTCACTTGGAAGAGTTCCAAATAAGAGACGACTGTCAGTTCAAAAATTGAGGCAGAGTACATTGTGGCTTCAGACGCAGCAAATGAAGCAGTTTGGATCAAGAAGTTCATTATTGAACTTGGTGTGGTTCCTAGCAGTGATGGACCCATACAGTTGTATTGTGACAACAATGGACCTATTGCGCAGGCGAAGGAACCAAGGTCTCATCAATGGTCTAAGCACATACTCTGCAAATATCATCTGATCAGGGAGATCATTGGTCGAGATGATGTATAGATAGAGAGAATTCCCTCCAAGCAGAATATTGTTGATCCATTGACGAAGCCATTGTCACAAAATAGATTTGATTCTCATGTACACACCTATGTTATTAGATACCAAGGCGATTGACTTTAGGTCAAGTGGGAGATTTGTTAGAGTAGTGCCCTCAAGGCAATCACATTTAGTGCGTTTTGTACAAAGTTGTGTACAGACTTTATTTTCAATAATAAAGAAAAACATATTTCATTAATTTAGTGTTCATTCTTTATGAATTGATATTGATCTA
>JANIIA010040234.1:0-11887 GCA_027478495.1 Erythroxylum alaternifolium
CTAAATGGTGATGAAGAGGGTGCTGGAAAATGGTAGTTATAACATTTCCACTGATTAAGCTTCTGTCTTTTAGCCATCACTTGTTTTGTAGTTATCTAAATGAGACGATTCTTAATCTAGATTAAACTAGAGACATATGGTTATATTTTTTATGAAGACACAAAGTTTGAATTATGTCATTAAGAGTCCCAAAAACTGACATGAATTCAAGAACTGGGTGCAGTAAATTAGAAGATGAATGCTGGAAAATATAGCTGCACCATGTCCACTAATTATGCTTCTGTGTTTTAGCCATAACTTGTCCTGTATTCATCCGAATGGGATGATTTTTGATTTGGAGTAAAATAGAGACATAGGGCTAAAATGTTTCTGAAGAAATCGAAGTTCAATTCTGTCTCTAAGAATTTCAAAATCTGTCTTGAAATTGAGTTTTGATTGAGGTTGTAGTAATACCAGAGACAGAAATCATGTCTTGTTAATATTGAATAAAATATATTAATAGATGCCGAATTAGACAAAGGTTTATTCATATAATTGTATCTTATTCTCTTATCTTTCAAATGATATAAACGTCATAATTTTTAAATGTGGGAATTGAGAGATATGAGTTGTAAAATTTGACAGCATGATCATGTACAAGCCAAAGTTTCAAATGTGCTTAGTCTATAGTATTTTGAGCATAACTCATAGAATACTGAACCAAATTGAATGATATTAGTGTCATTAGAAACTTAAGAGATAGGAGAACAATTTTATAGAAGCAAATATCCTCAAATTACTTCATTTTCTTAGACAAAAAGAACATGGAATGTTGACTCAAAAGTTGTTATAGCAAAAATCTGAATTGGCCAAGGAATTATGAATTTCAATTTTTATGGTTTTATTGAGGTATAAACCATAAGTATAAATGATACTTAAGTGATTTTGGATATATGAATGTTTACATGACAAGAATAATAGAGCGATACTTGGGATTGTCATGAACATGCATTGTGCATACTTCATATACATACATGTGCATTAATAAACACTTACAATTGTGCCAAATTATGATATGTGCATATTGTGTGATATAGAGGAGCAACTGGAACGTCAACATCCAAACATTGCCAAAACTTCTAGGCATTAGCTTTTGGAATGACATGTGAGTAACCTAGACGGTCTCACTCAATTAATTTTTTGTGTTAGATTATGTTTGAATTATCTTATGAATGTGAAATTAATTGTGTTGATTTCGGACAATTGATTGTCCAAGGAGCTCTATATTCGGGACTGTATTAGAAGTGCTACTTGAACGTGAATATGACTGACTATTTGTTCTCAACTTCAATGTTAAATGCCGGACTAAAAGTTCGATGACAATTGTGAATAAGAAAGAGTGTGAATGTGACTGAATGAGTGTAATCATTGAATATGTATGATGCATTTCATTACATGAATGCATAAAAGATAATGGCAGTTGTGACTGGAGTCGCCAGTAATAGGGCTTAAAGCTCAGAACATGATAAGAGTCTTTGGCTCAGTTGTGCATGTACCCAGTATCCACTAAGGGATCTGGGACCTTAATTGATACAGCTCGGTATCCACAAAGGGATATGAGCTAGTAAAAAGGAAATTGGTCACAACAATCAAATGAAACTGAATAAGGTACATTGCATTTACAATTAATATGTGTACTTTTGTATGAATGAAATGTTTGGTATAATTGTCCCGAAAGTGATATGTGATGCTTTATGCAAAAATGCAAAGATGTGAATTATTTGTCTATATGTTTGATTTGTTGTATAAATTGAGTAAACCATCGATGATGGTTACTTCATCTGAGTTCGCAAAACTCACCTAAAATTGCACACTGACATTTCAGGACCGAGGGAGGACTTTTGCTACTAAGAGACCGTACAAGAAGTGTAATTCTTATACTTTCATCATTATCATAGGTTATGTACTGGAATGTCCTCAGGGTGTTCTGGTATGTACCATTTGGTAATGTGGCGTTACACTAATAGTTACACCACAAAGAGTAAAAATATAGGATGAAAGTAACCTTATCGGATCATAGTCACCACTATAGTTGGCATCAACATAGCGAACTACACCAGAATTAAAATGACTTTTATTGAAGACCAAACCGAGCTCATTAAAACCCTTCAAGTAGCGAAGGATCCACTTCACACCTTCCTAGTGCTCCTTACCAGGATTATGCTTGTACCTAGATACAACACTGACAGCATAAGCCAAATTTGGTTGGGTACATACCATAGTGTACATTAAGCTACCAACGGTACTAAAGTACAGAATGCGAGACATACGTTCCTTAGCTTCATTAGTAGATGGGCATTGTTTAACAGATAATTTAAAATGTGTAACTAATGGAGTAGTAATGGGCTTACAGTGTGCTAAATTGAAATTTTCAAGCATCTTTTGAATATATTTCTTTTAAGAGAGCATAAGTTTACCTACTTGATGATCTCGAATAATCTCCATCCCAACAATCTTCTTAGCAGCACTAAGTCTTTCATATCAAATTCACTGTTAGGCTGGGCCTTCAACCTATCATCTAGAGCTTTACTAGACACCGCAATCAAGATGTCATCAATATAAAGCAAAAGATAGATGAAGAAACCATCAGGGAACTTTTGAAAATACACACAATTATCATAGCTACTTCTAGAGTAGCCTTGCCCAATCTTAAAAGAGTCAAACCTCTTATACCACTGTCTTGGAGATTGCTTAAGACCATACAAAGATTCAAACGATAAACATGATCCTCCTTTCCTTAAACCATAAAACCCTCGAGTTGATGGGTGTAAATTTATTCTTCAAAATTGTCATGCAAGAATGACGTTTTCACATCCATTTGCTCAAGCTCTAAGTCATGAAGAGCAATAAGAGATAATAGTATGTGAACAAAGGTATGAAGAATAACATAAGAGAATACCTCATTAAAATCAACTCCTTCACAGTGATTAAAAGCACGTACAATAAGTTGAGCTCTATATCTCTTGCTTTTAACACCGAGGACACCTTCTTTGATCTTGTAAATCCACTTGCAACTAATAACATGCTTACCCTTAGGAAGGTTTACTAATTCCTAAGTTTTGTTCTTATCAAGACTTTTAATTTCTTCCCATAAAGCACCAATTTAATTCCCAGCATATGCACTAGCAATAGCCTCAGAATAATTCTTTAGCTCAGAATAAGTGTCAACTTACTGTGTAAAGCATAAGCAAAGAGATCACAATCATAGACCTGCAATCTCGTTGGCAACTGGGTTTGTCTCCTAGAATGATCTCGGGTCAACACATAATCAGGTTGCACTACTAGTGGATCAATTTGTACAATGGCATCAGTATAAATATCCTAAGACTCAGAGTAAGTAGGACTGTCTCCTTAGGGGGAGTAGCAGGAATGAAAAACTTTATCTTCTCCCTTGTACTAGTCTTATCATCTTCATAAGGAGAATACAACACAGGATCTTGCCCAGTAAAAAATATAGCATATTTATGAAAGGTTACATTAGGACTATGATAAATCTTACAATATTTAGGGTCGGATAAATATGATAACCTTTGACCCCTTCCCCGTAACCTAAGAAGACATATTTAATAGCATAGGGCTCTAACTTGCCTTCATTAATATGAATATAAACTGGACACCGAAAAGCATGAAGATTAGAATAATCAACAGGGTTACCTGACCTAACTTCTTTTGGGATTTTTCCGTCAAGAGAAAGATGTTGAGAATGATTGATAAGATAGTATGCAGTAGTAGCTGCCTCAGCCCAAAATGCATGTCCTAATTTAGCATGAGAAAGTATGCATCGAACTTTCTCCAATAAAGTCATATTCATACACTCAACGACTCCGTTTTGCTGAGGCTTACCAACCAAAATGTGGTCTCTAATGATGCCTTCATTCTTATATAGGTTGTCAAAAGCATCTTCACAAAACTCAAGACCGTTGTCAGTTCTCACCTGCTTAATTTTCTTAACTATTTGGTTCTCGATCAGGGTTTTTCATTCCTCAAAAGTGGCAAGAACTTCATTCTTCTTCTTTAGGAAAAAAACCTAAACCTTATGGGAGAAATTATCAATAATGGTCAACATATACCTTCTACCACCTCGAGAAGCAATACGAGAGGGACCCCATAGATCATAATGAATATAATCCAGAGTACCTTTGGTTCTGTGAATCCTCAAGGAAGAGAAACCACTTTAGTTTGTTTACCGAAGACATAATGTTCACAAAGCTCCATATTACCTAAACTCTAGCTCAATAGACCCCTCTTGCATAAGATTTGAATACCTTTCTCACCCATATGGCCTAAGCGGTAATGCCACAACTTGGTGGCATCTTAGTGAGACTTAGATGAGGTAACATTAGTAGTATCAATAACAGTAGAGTCCTGCAACACATAAAGATCGCCATGTCTTTTCCTTTTAAGGATTACAAGGTTACCTCGGGACACCTTCATGACTCCACCTTCAGAGGAGTACTTACACCCAAGAGACTCAACTATACCAAGTGAAATAAGGTTGTGTTTTAAATCAGGAACGTGACGAACATTATAGAGGGATTTAACAACACCATCATAATTTTTAATATTGATTATACCTTTTCCCACCACATCACATTGTGCACTATTACCCATAAGGACAACACCCTTAGCAGTTTCGTAGGTGGCAAACCAATCCCTGTGAGGACAAATATGAAAAGTACAACTGGAGTCTAGGATCTATTCATCTATGGATCATTGTTCGCCTTGAACAACTAAAAGAACATCACTTCCTAAACTAGAATCAACCATAACAACCTTAGGGTAGAATCAGATTGATTACCTTTGTTTTTACCTTCTTTTTCAAGTTTATTTTTCTATTTATAACAGTCTGAGACCTTGTGTTCGATTTTCTTAAAATATTTCCATGTAATATTGGCATCTCACCTTTAGACTTAGATCTAGACTTTTTATGGTTCTTACTGTTGTCTCCCTTCTCAAAATTTCTACCTCTAACTGTTTAACCCTCAGCCTCCTTCTTAAAGGAAGCATCAAACTTTTCTTTAGATATCAAAACAGATTTAACTTCTTCTAAAGAGAGAGTTTTGCGCATGATTTCTTTGAAGTGCTCATATGAATGAGGTAGTGAAATAACAAGCAGTACTGCTTGATCCTCATCACCAATTTTAACATAAAAAATTTCTAAATCAATCAAGTAAATAAGGAAAAACAATAGAAGCACACAAAGAATTTTTACATAAGAAACCTAAGTGCAGGAGAAAAACCCACAGAGTAAAGAGAGCCCAAAAATATGCACTATGTCAAGAAGAAAAATTTCAAGTATTTTCTCTCTCTCGCAAACTCCAGGACTAATGAAGAGTACACGAATACATACGACAAAAGACCCTAATAAGTGTTTATATAGTAGTATAATCCTAAGGTAGAAAACTTGTAAAGGGTAGGAATTTGAAAATAGTTGGAATATAAACTCTCAGTAGCTAATTGATTTTGTAGTGTATTCGCACTTAAATTAAAACTTCATGCGAGAGCTAGTAATCAAAAGTAACACAATTACTGCCAAGTTAACCACGTGTGTGTGGGAGAAAATATTTTGAAGGTTTGGGTCATTATCCTAACAAAAAGAAAAGAAAATGGACGATATCAGGGATGTTTACCCCTAGGGTGATGGCATTCATCAAATATCAAAACCCTGTAAAGTCTACCTCAAAAAATCTATGCCGCAAGCCATCCAGCAAAATATGAGGAGTCATTACAAGTAACTACAAGAGTAAAGCATCAGAACTAGTTTGGTTGCATTTCGCATGTTTTCTTTCCATAATTCGAGTACCAACCTTTGCAAAGTAAGAAGTGGAAAGCTTTAAGAGCCATATGGAAGGGACTTACAATTATTGAAAGAAAATGCAAGTAAAAGTAGGTTGGTAAAAGTTCCTCATGTTTCTCTTTCTCCCGTATGGCTACATCCCTGAAGTCAACTCCCATACCTCCACAGTAGGTACCCACTTTTAAGTCAGAGTGCATTCCCACAGCTTGAGCTTAGCTTGCTAGAAATTATGAAAAACAATAAACAAATCACACATGGAAAACACAAACGTCTTTCAGTGTTCATTACATCACACAGAAGATACTACATATGCATAATGCATAGGGAAAAAGAGAGAATGAGATAAGAAGAGTATTGGAATTCTTGCTAGAAATTACGAAATACAAGAAGCAAATATGTTGGAATGTAACCTGATTTAGTGCTGCTAAAAAGATCAAGTTCAAGTGCAATGGAGTAATGGTAGAACATGATCACTTATGTCATTTTTGTGTAATCATTGTAGTTTTTGAATTTTTCAGTATTGTGTGTTGTAATCTGAATATTATATATTGAATGAAATGGAAGAAGCAACGTAGAGCAACTTCTCATTCATATTTCTGTCCAGTACATTTTTTCAATCTTTTTACATTTCGCTATATGGTATCAGAGCAATATTGATCTTTTGAGGGATCAGTGATTAAAAAAGAGAGGGAACCAACTACTGGAATTTTTTTAACCTCACTCACAAACATCAACTTCCTCGAAAATCCTAACCAATAACTTCCACACCTTCAAACACTGCACCACTAGTCTTCAATGGCCAAAACTACCAAATTTGGGCTGTGAAGATGAAAACATACTTAAGATCATTTGATCCTTGGGATTATGTTGTTGGTAAGGAGGTGAGTCCTCTTCCAAACAATCCTACAGTAAACCAGATTAAACTCTATGTTGAAGAAACTGCCAAGAAATTTTGTGCACTTTCATGCATTCACTCTGCTGTGGATGAAGTGATTTTCACAAGAATTATGGATTGTGAGTCTGCCAAAGAAGCTTGGGAAAGGCTAAAGCAGGAGTTTCAAGGTAGTGATAAAATAAGGAAGATGCAAATTCTGAATCTGAGAAAAGAATTTGAAATGCATCAGATGAAGGAGTCGGATAAGATCAAAGACTATATTGACAAAATTATGAAGGATGTCAATGAGATAAGGTCACTGGGGGAACATCTTAAAGAGAAGAGAATTGTGGAGAAAGTCATGGTGACACTCCCCAAGAGGTTTGAATCAAAAATCTCTTCTTTGGAAGACAATTGGGATATGGAGAAGATAACAGTCACTAAACTTGCAAATGCATTGCAAGCTGTGGAATAGAGGAAAGCATTTCGAGAAGAGGAGAGTTCTAGTGAAGAAGCATATGCAGCTGCTCAAAAATTCAAGCCAAGTGGATCTAAGAAATTTTCCTATAGTAGGAAAGGTAAGGAGAAGGCAGAACAAAACAACAAGGAAAAGTTCAGGAAATATAAATTTCCTCCTTGTCCTTATTGCCAAAAGACAACACACACGACAGATTTTTGATGGTTCAGGCCAAATGCATAATGCAAGGTCTGTAAATTGTTTGGTCATGTTGAGAAGGTTTGCAAGTTAAGTTTGAAGAAGCAAGCTAGAGCTCAGCCTACAGAAGTTGCTGAAGGTGTTGAAGAGCAAAAGGAGGAGCTGTTTGCAGCAGTTGAAGAAATGAATGCAGTAACTCAATTTTCCAGAGTTTGGCTTGTGGACAGTGGTTGTAAAAACCATATAACAATTGATCTGATACTTTTCACTAACATGGATCAAAATTTTGTTTATAAAGTGAAGCTTGAAGATGGCAGAATGGCGAATGCAGAAGGGAAAGGTGCAATTCGAGTTCAAACTCCTTCAGGAATGAAAAATATAATTGATGTTTTATATGTACCTGAAATTGACATGAATTTGCTAAGTGTTGGTAAATTGCTTGAGAAAGAGTATAAGCTAATCTTTGAAAATAGAAATTGCTTTATTCAAGATTCATCTGGAGTTGAAGTTCTGTCAATTAGAATGAAGAGGAAAAATTTTCCTGTTAAATGGTCCAATATTACTACCAATGTTCATGTTTCTATCAAAGACAACACCTGTCCATGGCATAAAAGATTTAGATATACCAACTTCAATTCACTAAAGCAGCTGCAAGATCTTGAGCTTGTGAATGACCTGAACTCAATTAATGAGTTTACTGGAGTGTGTGGAACTTGACAATTGGGAAAATTGAGTAAGTCTCCATTTCCTGTGAATCAAGCTACAAAAGCAACAAAGAAGCTACAGCTGGTGCATTCGGATGTGTGTGGTCTAATGAGTGTTACCACACTCAACTCTAATAGGTATTTTCTCTTATTTATAGATTATTTCTAAAGATATTGTTGGGTTTATTTCTTGAGACAAAAAAGTGAAGTATTCGAAGTCTTCACCAAGTTTAAAGCTACAGTTGAAAAATAATGTGGTTTATCAATTAAGACCTTAAGGTCTGGTAATGGCACTAAATACACATCAAATGCCTTCAAGAAATTTCTTCAAGAAGTTGTAATACATCATCAACTCACTGTCACCTACTCACCACAATGGAATAGAGTCTGTGAAAGGAAAAACTGAACCATCATGAACATGGCCAGATGTTTGTTATTGGAGAAGAAGTTACCAAAAATTCTGTGGACTGAAGCAGTCAACACTGCTGTTTACTTGCAAAATAGGCTTCCAACTAAGTCTGTTAGAGGTAAAACTCCATTTTAAGCTTAGTTTGGAGAAAAACCATCTACGGGTCATCTCAAAGTGTTTGGTAGTTTATACTACTCTCATGTGCCTGAAGTAAGAATAGATAAGCTTGATTAACGTGCTGAACTTGGTATTTTTATTGACTACAGTAATTTTTCAAAAGGATATAGAATCTTGAATCCTCTCACAAATCGTGTTTATGTGAGTAGGAGTGTAAAGTTTGATGAATCTGGAATATGGGACTAGAACACCAAATCTGCTGCATCTTCTTATCAATATGAAAATATTGTAGTTGAGGAGGAACCACATAATACTTTGAATGATGAATCAAATGAAGAAGGTGCTGTAAGAGGTACTAGAACAATAGATGACATATATTCTTGATGTCCGCAGTACATGAACCAATAGATATCAATGAAGCATTAAATAGTGAGAATTAGAGAGCTGCAATGGAGGAGGAGCTGAGGATGATCAACAAAAATGATACATGGGTACTTGTATCAAGACCAGCTGATAAGGAAGTGATAGGCCTGAAGTGGATTTTTAAGGTGAAACTCAATCTAGATGAGACAATCGACAAGTTTAAGGTAAGATTGGTTGTCAAGGGCTATGCTCAGAGACTTGGCATTGATTTCAATGAGACCTTTCCTCCTGTAGCAAGATTTGATACTATTCAAATGCTCCTCTCCATTGCTGCACATCTTTAGTGGCAAGTGTTTCAACTGGATGTCAAGTCTGCCTCTCTAAATGGCATACTTGAAGAAGAAATCTTTGTAGAACAACCAGAGGGATTTAAGATGAATTTAGACAAAGTGTATTTGCTGAAGAAAGCTTTGTATGGGCTGAAGCAAGCTCCAAGAGCCTGGTATGCAAGAATTGATGATTATTTGTTGGATATAGGCTTTCAGAGCTGTAATGAAGCTACTCTTTATGTTAAAAATTCTGGAGCTGAAACATTGGTGGTTTCTGTGTATGTTGATGATCTTCTGCTAATTGGAAATAGTTAAGATGCTATTCAGAAATTTAAAGCTGAATTGGAACAAGTTTTCTAGATGAATGATCTAGGAATGATATCCTATTTTCTAGGAATACAAGTTAAATAATGTACACAGGGCATTTTTATTTCTCAATACAAGTATGCTCGTGGACTAATAAAGAAGTTTTGTCTTGGAAAATTTAAATTTGTCAGCACTCATATAGTTCAAGGTATAAAGTTAACGCACAATGATGGTTCAGGTCCAGCTAATGCCACATTATTCAGAAGTGTAGTGGGTTCTCTTTTATATTTATCAATTACTAGACTAGATATTATGTTTGCTACAAGTCTGCTATCTAGGTTTATGAACTCTCCAACTGAGCTCCATTTTAAGGCAGTAAAAAGGGTTCTAAGGTATGTGCAAGGTACCCTTGATTATGGACTACATTATAAAACCATTGGTTGTGTGAATTTAATTGGATTCACTGATAGTGATTGGACTGGTTCATTAGAAGACATGAAAAGCACTTCAAGATATTGTTTCTCTCTTAGTTCTACGATGATATGTTGGAGCACAAAGAAGCAAGGATCTATTGCTCAATCCACTGCTGAAGCTGAGTATGTTGTCGCCTCAGCTACTGTAAATCAGTGTTTGTGGTTAAGGAAAGTTCTCTGTGATTTGAAGTTTAACCAAGAGACTGCAACAGAAATTTTCTGTGATAATAAGTGTTGGCCCTAGGTCCCCATACGGATTTTATGGTGATTATGTGTCACCATTTGACGTTTATTATACATATATATTGGGAAACATTTCAATGAAATAAAATAAATTATAGCATTTAAATGTCATAAAGGACTAGGCAATAAAATTCGTGGTGGGATCGTAGACTAATTATAGACACAAAATTAAATTATTCAAAAACCAATAATTTAAGAAAAACGATTAATACACAATTTAATAAATAACATCAATTTAACATAAATAGCTAAAATGATTTTTTAAATAAAGAAAATTTATAGGAAAGGTAAAAATATTACCCCACAATTTATAAAAATATATCCATACCTAAAAGTAAACCAAGGATATTTAATTTGGTTGTAAGAAAATTTGTATCATTTTGAATTTAGGGAAAGAAAATCATAATTCAAAAACTTCACATTTCACACGCCTGTGAGAGGGTTCAGAATAAACAGGAAAGTCGCGATCGTACCGAGTTACGATCGCGACTTTTAGTGAACAGTGGCAGGAAAAGCGAAGGAAGTCACGATCATATCGTGACTTTGAGACAAAATGTAGCAAGTCGCAATCGTAATATAGTACGATCGCGATAATGAGCGACGAGGAGACTCACGGTCGCGACTGGGTCGTGGCCGCGAATCTGGCCAATTAGGCCGGTCGCGATCGCGAATTTTAGGCCTTTGTCGCGATCGCGAGTTGGGTGCCTTCGTCTCGATCGCGATGAAGGCGTGATCGCGAATTGGCAAATATAATCGCACAGTCGCTATCGCACCCCTCACGATCGCGACTTTTCCCATATTCAACACCCTTACTTCTAATTGACATATCTTTCAATCCCGAAACCCAAAAATTACAAACTGTATATCATTGGAAAGCTAATATCAAAATCTACAACTTTCATGAAGAAAATTTTACCTAATTCAACCTGTATCAATACAGTTTAATCATCGAAATAAAGTTACCATTTCAGCTCAATTCATACTTCAACTATACAAAATTGCATCTAAACCCAGCTACCTTATAAGAGTCATAACTTCTACATTTCGAAATAAAGTTACCATTTCGATTTTTATAGCGATAGAAAGCTAAAAGGATAATCTACAACTTTTATGTAGACCACCAAGCCCAATTTTGCCTAGATTGGTGCTGTTTATTCCTCAAAGTATCAGATCACATTTTCACCAAGTTTTTTGTTTTCACTCATCAAAACACAAACAATACTCACCCAAAGGACCTGAACCAACATAAATTTCCTTGCATACCTGACTCCTTTGCTACACAATTTACCACAACACTTCGTCAATATATTTTCCAACATTCAGCACACAACTAATTTCATGAACATTCAGCATACATAAATAAGTAGCAATCCACAACAACAAAGAGTTACATATTTCCTAATTTGTTTCATAATGTCACAACTATATCTCAATAGCAAAATACATACAATATCCTGAGCGCAAAATACATACTACGATGTTCATGCTGACATGCTACCACGATCATCTAAAAGTGTTTGACACTAACTTAATTACAAAATTTGAAATCTTTGGAGTTATGCCAAAACTTTGCAAGGC
>JANIIA010040265.1:0-30165 GCA_027478495.1 Erythroxylum alaternifolium
ATTTAATCTCATTAGAATTAATTCTAGCTTATTAACTAAATGTCATTCCACTAAAGACAATTAGTTGAACTCTTGAATTACTAAATATTATGAGAACACATATTTCAAAATAGATGTCCAATTGCAAACCTTATTATGAACCTTATTATAGCCATCTGCATAACAAAGGGTAAAATTACTATTTTTCCCCTATATTGGCTTTTCCTTCTAGATCTCCCGTTTTACTCTTATGTGGTGGTTAACACACAAGATCTCATCTTGGTGTTAAGACTTGATGGATAGCTAGTCTGTCAAACTCTTGGCGCCAGTTTAATCACCAATTTCCACAAAAACGATGATATCACTATAAACTCTTTATTTGAGTGAATGTTCCCGGATACATGTTTCAATTAATAATTCCAACATGTAGTCATTGGATTAATACTCTATAAAAATCCATTTCGATTATATCAAGAATTATAATGAAACACATATGACTTCACCACTCATCAAGATTGTGGTTCATAATAAGCAAATGCTAAAATGTATGTTTTAAGATTAAAGTAACGACGTACTTTATTCATTAAAACATAAATGATTTTAGATTCATTTAATATTATCGATAGGTAACTACTATCATGATATGAAACTCATCATTCCCTTGAAGTAAACTCCTTTACTTACGTGGAGATAAATCGCAACACTACAGTCTAAATCATAATTTAAATTCTAATAATATACAAGTTTCCCATACATCTCTATACATATGTATATGACTTACAAAAGAATCTCAGTACTTTATGACTAGATATATAATGCTCATAAAAACCAAACTCTTTTGTTTATTAATAAGAAATATTTTCATTACAAAAGTAACTGGAAGAAAATGAAGTTATAAGTAAATACACTTGCTTTATAGGGAACTATATTTACATAACTCTAATAAGCTCCCACTTGCCCTAAAGCAAGTTTGACATATTCCTCATTCCCATCTCTGCTAGGTGACCCTCAAAGCCCTTTTGCAATATCGTCTTCATAAGTGATTCAGCAAGGTTTTACTCCATGGGAATCTTACCACATTCACCACACCATGTTATATTATATCTCTTATGAGATGATACTCTCTCTTAATGTGTTTGGCAGCTTTAAGGTTCCAAGGTTCTTTAGAATTAGACACTGCCCCACTATTATCACAATAAAGTGTAATGGCCTTTTCTATCTCTGGAACTACCTGTAAATCATTTAAGAACTTGCAGAGCCAAACTGCTTCCTTTGCTGCTTCACAAGCAGCAATATGCTCAGCCTCCATAGTCAAATCAGCAACATAAGATTGCTTGATACTCCTCCAGATGCTCACCCTCCTAAAACAAATATAGAGCCAGAAGTTGATTTCCTTGAATCAACATTTGATTGAAAATCGTAATATGTATATCCTCTCGGAATAAGATTCCTTCCAAAGTAAACAAGCATTAAGTTCTTCTTCCTACAAAGATACTTCAATATACACTTAACCACAGTCCAGTGCTCCATTCCTGGATTGGACTGAAATCTGCTTACTAGTCCTACTATGTAACAGATATCCGGTCTAGTGCAAAGCATTGCATACATTAAACTTCCATATGCCGAAGTATATAGAATGTTACATATGTGTTCAACCTCCTCTTGGGTTTTAGGAGCTTGTTCCTTTGAAAGTTTGATTCCATGTGTAGTAGGTGTGAAACCGCTCTAGGAATCTTGAATGTTGAACTTGTTGAGCATATTCTTATTGTAGGTCAATTAAGATAAGGCTATCTGTTTGTTCTTATGATCCTTTATAAGCTTGATCCCTAAGACATAGTTAGCCTCTCCCAAATCCTTTATTGAAAACTATTCATTCAGCCATCCCTTAACTGTAGATAACATTCTTACATCATTCCCAATGAGAAAAATGTCATCAACATACAGAATTAGAAAAATAACCTTTCCTTCTTGTATCCTTTTATAGACATAAGGCTCATCTAGGTTTTTTATGAACCCATAGGTTTTGATAGGCTTATCAAACCCAACGTTCCAAGACCTAGATGTTTGTTTAAGTCCATAAATGGACCTTTGTAATTTGCATACCTTATGCTCATTACCTGGCTCAACAAAACCTCATGGCTTGGCCATATAAATGGTCTCCTCAAGAACCCCGTTAAGAAATGCAGTCTTGACATCTATTTGCCATATTTCATAATCAAAATAGGCTAGTATAGCCAAAAGAATCTTGATGGACTTGAGCATTGTAACTAGAGAAAAAAAATCTCTTCATAGTCTATACCCTCTTTTTGAGTATAGCCTTTCGCTACCAATCTACCTTTAAAGGTCTCTACCTTTCCATCTGATCCTCTTTTCCTTTTGTAGATCCGTTTACACCCTATGGCTTTTATACCTTGTGGTAGATCTATAAGGATCTAGACTTCGTTAGCATACATGGAATCTATTTCTGATTCCAATACTTTGAACCATTTTTCTGCATCAACATCATTAATAGCCTGTGTTTATGTAATGGGATCCGTTTCTTCTTAATCTGAGATGGAAATTAAGCCGTCTCCTAGACCTAGATATCTATCTGGCTATCTCATAACCCTTCTCCTACGTCTAGGCACCACTTGATGTTGAGGTTGCTCTTCCGTTTCAACTATTGAATCCATTTTGACATCTTGTTCTGCTATATCCAAATCAACTCTTGGTTTGGATGAAATAGCTAACTCTTTGAGTGCTACTTCACTTCTTCCTTTGTGATTTTTCACAAACTCTTCCTCTAGGAAGGTTGCATTTATTGACACAAATACCTTACTATCCTGAGGACTGTAAAAATAGTACCTTTAAGTTCTTGTAGGATATTCTACAAACAAACATACTTCTGACCTTGGTTCCATCTTTGTGAATTCAGGCTTTAGAGCATGGGCTCGGCAGCCCCAAGTCCTCAAGTGTGGCAATGAAGGCACTCCACCAGTCCACAACTCCCTAGGTGTTTTAAGCATCGATTTGGATGGAGAAAAGTTGAGAAGATATGTTGCTATTTGTATGGCATTTCCCCAGAACGATTATAGAAGGCTGGCATAGGACATCATCAATCTTACCATTCCTAATAAAGTCCTATTACTCCTCTCAACTACACCATTCTGTTAAGGTGTTCGAGGAGCAGAGAAGTTGGAAACTATTTCATTTTTAATTAAATATTGCTGGAACTCTCCAGATAAGTACTCACCACCTCGATCAAATCGAATTTATTTTAATGGCTTGCCTAACTGCTTCTCAGCTTCCGCTTTGAATTCTTTAAACTTTTCAAAGGATTCACTTTTTTTATGCATCAAATACAAATAACCATGTCTTGAGTAATCATCTGTAAAGGTTATGAAGTATTCACAACCTCCTCTATCTTGTACGTTTATGGGCCCACATACATCTGTATGTACCAGGTCCAACGTAGATTTAAATCTATTTCCTTCATAAAGAAATGAGGATTTGGTCATTTTTCCTTCAATACAAGATTCACAGATGGGTAATGGATCATTATCCAAGCCTGTAAGGATCTCATCCTTCACTAACTTGTCAAGTCTTTTCTGATTGATATGACCCATTCTTAAGTGCCACAGATATTTGAATTAATGTTAAAGTTATTGAAATGTCTTGGTTTTATTAATACTGTGGTATTTAGTGAGCTTTTTATAGGTTCTATAAATAACAGTCCCTGTTTAATTGTTGCATTACAAATAAAATCCCTATTCTCATATATTGAAACATCATTTTCAAAATATAAGGAATAACTAAACTTTATTAAACAAAAAATAGAAATCATGTTCCTTACAATCATTGGCATGTAATAAACATCCTCCAAATATAACCTAAGACCATTAGGAAAGTCCAAGATAACTACTCCCACTGATTCTACTGAAACATAGGATCCATCTGTTATCTTGACTTGAAACTAGCCTTTAGGTAGTCTTTTCCTTTACTGGAACCCCTGCAAAGATTTACAAATATGGTTAGTGGCTCTTGAATCTAATATCCAAGAATCAAGTAAATGTGCCATATTTCAAGTTCCTAACAAACTTAGGAAACCCATACCTTGTTTGCTTTTGAGGGACTCAAGGTAGATTGGACAGTTTCTTTTCCAGTGACGCATTTTATCACAGTGGAAACACTTTCCCTTGATGTTCTCTTTAGCCTTCTTTTTCATGGGTTAGGCCTTGACCCCTGTTTTGGCCTTCTTTTTCATTGGACCCTTCTTCTTTTGCTTGCCCTTATCTCTGAGCTTAGAAGAAGATGCTACATTAGCTTCTGGCCTATGAGCCTTCATATTTAATATCTCCTCTGTACTTTGGAGAGTATTCATCAACTCACTCAAGGTGTAATCCTTGTTGTTGAGCTCATAGTCCAACTTAAACTGCTGAAAAGAAGAGTTTAAGCTATTGATGATCATAATCATCTGCGTGTCCGCATCCATATCTGCCCCAAGCATCTCAGCCTCAACAACCACAAAGATTACCTTAAGCATGTAATCCCACACCGATTCAGCAGGCTTTTGTCTAAGATTATGAAAATTTTGGATAGCTTTCACTCTTGCAGACCTGGTCCTTACACCAAACATCTCATGTATGTGATGAACCATTGCACTAGTAGTTTCCATACAAGCAATTTACTTTTGCAACATATCGCTAACAGAAGCTAGAATATAGCATTTAGTAGTCTTATCAGCATTCTGCCAATGCTCATATTGTTGGACTTACTCAAAAGTTGAATCTCCACCTAGAGGTATAGGCTCATTTTCAATTAATACCCATAAAATACGTTCATATTGAAGAACAATGTTAAGGTTACGTCTCCATTCAATAAAATTCTTTTCATTTTCTAATTTGTTAAATGACATGCAATCACATAATATCATATATTATTTGCATTCATTTATCCATTCATCACATGAACTAATAAGCCACATTTGATTGTCCATCCTAAAAGCATAAAAATAATTACATGCCTTTTAGGCCCAAAATATTTTTCTTAGACTTGGATCTTCCGCTTTGAACTCTTCACTTATATGACCTGGCCTATTTGGTAAAAAGTGTGTAATGGCTTTTCTTTTTTAACAAATTTTTGATTTTCATAAAAACGAATTTGGCACTTTGAAAACAAAATTCTAGCATTATTTTTTTATCAAAATCAAAACTTGTCCATAAAAATCCAGCACTTGTTTTCCATCAAAACCAAAACTTGTCCATATGAAACAAAAAAAAATAACACTTAGTTTTTAATCAAAACTGAAACTTGTTGTATCATAAAATCTAAAATTTGTCAACACAAAATTCTAGCACTTTGGATTTCTAACAACTGAAACTTTGTTAATACAATTTTGAAAAAACCAATACCTTACCTCTTCATTTCTTCATTGATGGCTTCTTCATCTTCATCATTACATGATTTTGTACATTACATAATCAAATAAAACATAAAGATGAAACCGAGGAGGAAACATGACGATGATAGGCCACCCTCCTTGTTACAAACCAAATGAACAAAACTTACAAGGTAACTATAGAATCTATTGACAACCAAAAGAGAAAAACATATACCATATATACTTCTATCACATAAAAATATGCAGCATGCAATAATCATTGCCAACCCATGCATAAAATATAGGAACCGAAAACATGCATAATAAAAATGGCTCTGATACCAATTGTTGCATCAGAAAATAAAATATGCATCGATTTGGAAAAAATGATAGATTTCACTTTTTAGAAATCAAAATTTCACCCGAAGAAATATATCCAAATCAGCATGCATAGCCACACATGATACGGTATAATGAAAACATTTGCATAATCACAAGATGGTAAATATTACCGACTCCTTCGCTATAGCTTTAACTCCTCACTGTGCTATCCTCTCCTTAGCAATGTATCCTCTCCTAGGTGATGTATCCTCTTCACCTTATTGTATCCTCTTTTTGATATTGTATCCTCAACCAATTAGATCTACCACTTATTCTTCTTATACAACTTGGTTAACAAGATCCTTTGGTAGGAAAGGAGAAGAAAATTTTGGAGGAGATTTTTCTTAGAAGAAAGTAGCTAAAAAAATGAAACATTCTTATGCAATTTTCAGCTCACCATACAAGATAGGAGAGAGAGAGAGTCCAAACAATACAAGAACCCTTTCTTACATCCTCTCAATTTTGGTTAATTTCAAAGGAAAGAAGAAATTTACATAAAATGCATCACTTCTTTTTTAATCAATCATAAAGAAGCCAATAAATGAGACTCTTCTCATTTGTCTTTAAAATGACTATATGAAAAGGCTACTAACCTAAATGTGACATACCAATTTTGGTTTTTGATGATGAAAGAAGGAAGATGGTCCATCAAATGTACCTCTTTCTTTTTTAATCCAATGAATTCTAATAGGTTACATGCTATCATTAAAAGACCACTATTAAAACATTTAATGATAAGGTTATCACTCCATTTAATGATGATAAAGCATGTTTAAAAACGTTTTAAATGTCACAAGCTAATGTTAAATGTGCAGCTACTCTTTACCCATTAAAATTGAAATTCCATCTCCATTTATCTTTAATAACTTTGTTTTAATTTGATTAATCTAATTAATCAAATTAAACCAAAGCCTAGCCAATTTCTAAATGTCCATTTGGGCTTCTATTAACCATTAATTAGTATAAGCCCAACATTCAATCATGGGCTTTAAATCCTCCATTTATATTTCTTACTTAGCTTGATAACCTTCCTTGAAGACAAATGGGGAATCTTGTTGGACTTAGATAATTCAAGCTCTAACAAGCCCAGAATTAATTTAATCTCACTAGAATTAATTCTAGCTTATTAATTAAATGTCATTCCACTAAGGACAATTAGTTGAACTCTTGAATTACTAAATATTATGAGAACACATGTTTCAACATGTCCAATTGCAAACTCTAATACGAACCATATTATAGCCATCCACACAATAAAGGGTTTAATTACCATTTTGTCCTTATGTTTAGTTTTCCTTCTAAATCTCCCGTTTTACTCTACATGGTGATTAACACATAAGATCTCATCTTAGTGTCAAGACTTGATGGGTAGCTAGTCCATCAAACTACTGACGCCAGTTTAATCACCAATCTCCATAAAAAATCTAGAAGTGATGATATCACTATAAACTCTTTATTTGAGTGAATGTCCCCTGATACATGTTTCAATTATTAATTCAAACATACAGACACTAAATTAATACTTTGTAAAAATCCATTCCAATCATATCAAGAATTATAATGAAACACATATGAGTTTACCACTCATCAAGATTGTGGTCCACAATAAACTTATGCTTAAGTTGTATGTTTTAAGATTAAAGTAACAGTCCACTTTATTCTTTATAAACATACTTTATTTCAGATTCATTTAATAATGCCATTATCGATAGTCAACTAGTATCATGATATGAAACTCATCATTCGCTTGAAGTAAACTATTTTACTTACACGGAGATAAATAGCAATACTACAGTCTAAACCATAATCAAGCGTCCAACTTGATTATTCAACTGTGAATCTATTATTTTAAATTCTTATAATATACATGTTTTCTATAAATCTCTATATATATGTATATTACTTACAAAAGAATCTCAGTACCTTATGACTAGATATATAATGCTTATAAAAACCAAATTCTCTTGTTTTATTAATATTAAATATTTTCATTACAAAAGTAACTGGAAGAAAATTAAGTTATAAGTAAATACAGTTGTTTTACAGGGCACTATATTTACATAACTCCAACACATCGATAACAAAAGTTAGGTTTGTCAGTCCAAACATTGTTATAGGATTATAGGATTGAGAATATGAATTAAAGAAAAAATTACTTCCATCCATATCAAAAATTTTTAATAAAAAATAAAAAATAAAAAATGAAAAGATCACAAAATAACTGAAAAGAAATCAATTACAAAAAAATACAAAACACTAATTAAAATCACAAAAAAAAGAAACACCGCACCCCTGGCAATGATGCCAAAATTAACCGACTCGTCATAACACTAGTCATAATAAAATAACTAGATTACTACTGTAGCAGTAGTGAGTCTAGGTCGATCCCACAGGGAGTGTTCGATTAGCTCATGAAATTAAATTAAATGATGTTTAGTGATTGCAGGTTCCTATAAGATAAGTTTTAACATTTTTAAACCTCGATATTTTTGCAAGTGCATGGGTTATTCGCATAGTACCGAAGGTGTCGATCCCACGAGGAGGGTTAATCTAATCCTAGAATCTAAGGTCGGAGACTATTAAACAGATCTTTAACAAACAATGAAATTGAACACGAGAACTAAATAAATCAACCAAGCCAAATCAAATAACAAAACAATAATTTGACAATCAACACTTAACGAAAACAATCAACAAACACCGATTAACAATTTCAACTTAAAAATAAATAAAAATTAATGAAAATTGACTGATTTGTTGAACAATTATAGCATACCCTAGAATTCACCTAGTGAGTTAACCAAAAGAGAGAAGGGGAGAATTATCTATCTTTAATGCCAACTTAATCATTTACGATTTATCGAATTAATGGTTCTAGATGATACTAGGGTCAATTACTCTTTCTCAAGTTATAATTAAACCCTAAATCATAAACCGTAATTAGATTATGGGGAGTTGTAATCTCACAATTAACCACCTATCCAAAACCTAATCAGTTATTACGTTCTCTAACAAATAGTTGGAAACCTATGGGTGATCTCTCTACACAAGATTTACCAACCTGATTTAATTATGAATCTATTAAATTACCTAACTCTCGTTAGCCCAATTTAATCATTTTTTCTTGATTCACCATCTTAATTTATTATCCAGATACGAAGTACAGAACTAAACCACAATTAATTCAATAAACATATTAAACAATTAGATTTCATTAAATCAAAAATAATATTCCAAAGGTGAGTATAGAACATCAATCACGATTCAATTCTATCATCAAACTATATATCCTAATTTTATAATCAAATAAAACTGAAATACATAGGAAATAGAACTCGAATGGACAATGGGAGGCCATGACTTTGGGAAGGTTCTTATTCTGAGAAGCACGTCGAGTCTACATCATCTTCCTCTTCTCTCTTCCTTCTTCTCTTCCTCAATCTCTCAAAGTTCTCTCCTTTAGGGTTTCATCGTGGTGTCTTATTAAAAGCTACCTCCTTTGTATTCTTCATTTTCTTTTAATATCTTGGCAGTTTTAGGTTTTTTCCATGGTCACAACGGTCCAAAAAATCCCTTAAAACATAAATTTTCCTCTTATTTGTGTGTCTGTCCGACACAGGTCACGATCGTGGGCTGTGGCAGAGTCTTTTTGTCACGATCATGTCCCTCACGATCGTGGTCTAGTTCACATGTCTCTATCATGATCATGACCTATTCGTGGTTTTGGCCCAAAAGTCTCCGAAACTCCTTCGTTCTTTGATGTTGGCCCTAAAACACTAACAAACACATTAGGGTACCTCAAAAGCATAACATTTAAGCTCAAAGACTTACATTAACCCATAAAAACATTTAAACACATAAATTAACACCATTATAACCTAAACATACACTAAACACTCAAATTCACACTTAATACACAACAAATTAAATCCTAAAACATGATGCAAATCATATCTATCAACATCCCCACACTTAAACATTTGCTTGTCCTCAAGCAAACAAAATAATAAAAATATAACAACACATAACAAACAATGCAAAAATGATGCAATGGCTTCAACTTCATGAAATATATTTAATCTTAAACACAATCATACAAGTTATATCAAATCATTAAAATGCAAAATCTATGTATAGGAGCTTTGAACTAAAAATACAAATTAATTGAGATCCAAGTGTTAATTTATTTACCCTTTTCAATTGTGCACACATATTAATAATTCTTTGGTCCTTTAGACTCTGTAATTGTTCCTAAGGATATTTTCATGAAAAGTCAAGCTTATTACAAGTCTGGTAGGTTTTTATTAAGAACACACTTTCTTTTAACAAGGACCTAGTCTTTTTCCTAGAGGAAAACATTGGTGATGAATGTCAATCCGGTTACTTGACTAAGTCATTTTTATTAAATAGCTAGGTTGACATGTCATTATAGCTTTTTGATGCGAAGGCACACATTTGTGATGCATGTCGATCCAGTTACTCAGCTATATAATGTTTCCAACTAGCTACTAGCACCATTTATAAACTGAAGGTTAGCGGAATAGTTATTTATTTAACAAACATTTTTTATTGCCTACCTTGTTGTTTTAGCTACTCGTTTTCATGAAAAATACTAGTAAAGCTACTTAAGTTGAAATGCCTCAAATTATGAATGAATGTGACAATCTATAGGGTACTAAACTTACACTAAATCTTAATTAAGCTGTATATTTATCCAAAAACCCCAATTCACGAATTTTGCGAGTTAATGATTATTCACAACCTAATAGACTATGTTTAAAATTAAATAAATTTAACTCCATCTAAGCCATTGACATATTCAAACAATTCACAAAATGTAACCTAACAGTATCATACCATATGCAATATCATATAAAAAGTAAAACACATAACCCTCCCTATATTTGAACAACATATTTCCTCAATGTGAGAAAGGAGTAAACAAACACATAAAAGATTAGAAGAAATATAAAATTAAGGTAAACAGAAACTAAATAAAAATAAAAAATAAAAAATAAAACTGAGGGCTAATTTGAAAAAGAAAACTGGGTTAAACAAAATTTCATGGAGATGGAGGTGGTGATGGTGTCGGAGGCGGCAATTGAACGCCCTGAGCCTCAAAATATCTATAGATCCAACAGATATCTCGACCCTAGCGTCATTGTGTCTGAACCATCTCCTTCATCATTTTGGTGTTCTCCACAAGTGTCTTATTGGTTTTGGAGATTGTATCCAGAACTTCCTTCCAGCCATGTTTTTCCTCTTCCTCGAACTCTTCACTAGTTAAGTCCTCTTGCTAAGGTGGTGTGGAACTCGAGCTCGCCTGACCGGCCCTAATCTTAACATATGTCTTTTTGTTGATATCCCTGAGTTCCATATTGTGGGAATGAAGGATTTCAGCTTGCCATAAATAGTGATGGTTTAAGAATTCAGGGAGATGAACAAATTAGCAGTTGCAACATACACTTAAGAATCAACCTAAATGAATTATCAATTGAGAGGTGAGTTTAGATATCCTCAATATTCACACAATCCTATCATCAATGGTTATTCTAATTCTATACATTAATAAAATTGAAAATACACCAGAAATAAGATCTGAATGGATAGAGGCAGCAACATCAGGAAACCTCCTGTTGTGGAAAGTACTTCGTGTTGGCTTCTTCTCCACGTCTCTCTTCCTTCTTCTCTTTCTCAATCTTTTGATGACCTCTCTCTAGGGTTTCTCAATGGTGGTTAATGCAAAAGCTCTTCTTTCTATTCTTTTTGTTCTATTTATATTCTTTTGTATTTAGGGTTAAACTAGGGTTTAAAGGTCCAAAATTCTCCCGAAATGTGAAGTTTAGAAGTGGCTGCACATCTACCAGACACAGGCCACGATTGTGGCCTACTTCTAAACATGCCACAATCGTAGGCCAACTCTGGTACCTTTTTCACAATCGTGGCCTATTTTGTCATGATTAAGGGTCGTTGTTTTGGCCTAAATGTCTCCGAAACTTCTCCGTTCTTTGATGTTGACCCTGAAATACTGAAAAACATATCAAGATATCTCAAAAACATAATAGTTAACCTTAAATATTTGTACTAACCCATAAACACTTAAAACATAAACAATTAACAAGCTAACACAATTCTAACCTAAACACATACTAAATGATTAAATTAATAGCTAAACATATATCAAACTGTGTCCTAAAACATGATGCAATTTACACTTATCAAGTTTATATAGGTTAAATATGAAAGGTATTTTTGAAAGTAAGGTCGAACTTTGGCAATTTGTTAATCAAAATGCCTCCATGCTATATGATATTATATGTAAGGTGGAAAAATTTTTTTGGATTGTTTTGTAACAATCATTTCAGTAGAGTATAGCCTTAAATATCCTCTAATATGCTCTAGAATATGCTCTATTAGGGTGGCATGTTACAAGAGAAATCAATTCATTGTCTGAAGGGTATCATACATGATGTGCATGTTTAATTAGAAAAGTTTACCTTCCCCACGAACTTTTTCATACTGGACATAGAAAAAGACATAGAAACATTAATTATCCTTGGACGGCCAGTTTTGGCCATTACTCGATCAATTATTGATGTAGATGGGGGTGAGCTTACTCTAAGGGTAGAAGAGGAACTTGTATCTTTCACTATAACCAAGAATGAAAAAAGTACTCTCTAACCTATGACCATCACGAAGGGAACAGATCTTGTGGAGAAAAAGAGGAGAATGATGATCACAAATGTTCTCTAGAAAAGAATAAACCTCGTAAGAGAAGGAGAAGAAAGAATTGGGAAAAAGAAAGTGGCAGCATAAGCAACTTGGTGGCGCTTGTGCATTTTATGTGATTGATAACTGAGTCACCACCGAAGAATTCTCTTAAACCACTTGAGTGAAGAAGAGCATCAAGCTGATGACGTTAAAAGTAGCACTATAAGGGTGGCAACCATAGTTTTAAATTACTAGTTATTTCTTTGATTTAGATAGTTTAAACTTCGTGGTTAGGCTATTTCGATTCTAAATAAATATCATAGAAGAGTTGGGCATTAATTTTGATAAAGATGATCAGAAAGGAAAGTGTAATGAGTTGATAATCCTAAAAAGAAGTTAGGAAAGGATCTTAGGGGGTGTGTATAAGGACCAAAAAAAGGGTGAAATCATTGTAGGCCACGATCGTGGCCTGTGGCAGGGAAAATCTGTCCACGTGATTTTTAGCTGAAAATTTTACCATTTGGCCCTTCCTTCACTTATATATTCATTTCCTACTTCATTTTTTTAATCACTTTCATTTTAACTTTATGTCTTTAATTTTAGAACCTTTAAACGCTCTCCTTTATCTTTAACTAACTTCCAAATTTCCATTTTATTCTAACTTCCACGTACTTACAGTCCATTATGCCACGCATTAAGTAGTCAGCAAAGCGTAACCAATCATCCAGAAGAAGTAAAGTCTTGGGTTGAGGGCAAAGGAATAAAGTAGCAAATTTAAGAGCACACTTCCCAATCTACACAGAGTAGGAAGGTATTTGATTATAATCCTTTAGAGTTAAACAGATAGTAGTCCTGAAATACTTTTATTTTGCTACACTTGATAGGCTAGAATTGTAAGATAGGGTCAAGAATTTATCAGAAAGAATTAAATGGAGCAAGTTTATACACTTCCAATATTCTGTCTAGTAGGAGTTCACCCTCAAATTCTTTACTTCCCTTCAGTTCAAACCCAGTAACCCTAAGGAAATGTGATTTAGGTTGAGGGGACAACCTTATGAGTTGAACTTTGAAATTATGTGTGATATTTACGATTTCCCTAAATCTTCCATTGTCGATCAGCACGATGACTTTCGTGCTTCCTGCTATTGGAATAAGCTCACTGGGCTGGAGAGGTTCGACATAAAAAATGCCCACAACAACACTATATGAAGCCATGAGCACTTGTTGTTACATTAATTCATGTGTCAAATGGTTTTTGACAGATTAGAAACCAACAAGTGCTCAATGAAGGAATTTTTTCTGTTATGGTGTATGGATCACAACATCTCAGTGCACACCTCGACACATGTTGTGAATGATATTGTTGTGACTCTACGTAATAGGAGCAACAATTTGGGTATGGGTTACTTAGTTTCCTCCATTGCTGAGTACTATATAGTGTGGATTGTAGTGGTCTAACCATCTACCTCCTTGATTTTCTAAATTACCATCACTTGTGGCATGCTGAAATCCTAAAGTCCCATAACATGGAACTTCGAAACATCAACCAAAAACCTCATTTGAAGATCAGGTCCAGTTAGGCAAGTTTTAGTGCAATGCCACCTTAGTAGGCAGAAGAGGACTCAACTCGACTAGCGAGGAGTTCGAAGAGGAAGAAGAAACAAAAAATCTAGTTAGAAGAAAGTGCTCGATGCAATCTTAGCTATCACCAAAGCAATTATTAAAACATTTGTGAAAAACTCTAGAAGGATGAAGAAGATGGCCTGCACATAATGACAACAGAGCCGAGATATACGTTGCATTCATCGATACTTCTAGGCTCAAGGCATGCAACTGCCACCTTCGACACCTTCCTTCCCTCCATCACCATAAGGTTTTGTTTTTAAACCTTTTACTTTTAAAAGAGAACATAAAGAGGCAGAGAAAAGAGAGCTTCCGCACAGCCACTATTGAAAACCCTGAAGAAAGAAAGAGGATGAGGAAGAGAAGAGGAAGAGGAAGAAGGAGGAAGAAGAAGCAGTCTTGACGTGCTTCCTGAATTAGGAGGTTTTTCGATGCTACTACCTTTCCAGATCGTCCATTCTAAGTGACTATTTCCTTTTCATTTCAATTTTATTCATGTATAAAGTTGGGATGGATTGTATGATGATAGATAGTAGAATGGTGATGATGTTCTAACTCTCATTCGGGATTTTATTTTGATTTAATGGTAATCTAGTCAATTATGTTATTTAGATGAATGTCATGATTTGATTATGTTTTTGCATAATTAGGTAATAAATTGAGAAGGTGAACTGAATGAAATACAATTAAATCATATTAATAAGAGTTAGGCAATTTAATAGAAATTGTGATAAATCATATTGGTAATTATGTGGAGAGAGATCCTATAGGATGTTCCAATAGTTTATTAGAGTGCTTCAGATGTAATTAGATTTTGGATAATTTGTGAATTGAGAGATTGGAAATTCCATAATTCTGATTAGAGTTTATAATTAGGGTTTAATGGTTATAACTCAAGAGAGAGTAATTAGCCCTAGGATAGTCTAGAACCGACACTCCATTAACACATAATCAACTAGGTTAGCATTAATGATAACAAAATCACCTTTCTCACAACTTGGGAAACTCTTTGGTTGATTTCCATTGTGCGTGTTTATTTCTCAATTGTTAATTCCTTCGTGTTTAACTTCTGATTTATTTGGTTGAATTCAATTTTCATGATTACTTCTGTTGCGTTACTTATTTTGAGTTTCTTATATTGTTGGCTTTAGATTTTAGGATTTAATTAGTCCCCCTCCTAGCAAACCTTGCCAACCTTACCTAACGTAGTCCAAACCATTATAGAACATTTGAAATTGTACCCAGGTAGGTAACTTATTATCCAGATACCTTCTCTATAGATTCTTATATCTCTCACAAGACTTACAGAGTTTTTTTTCTTTCTTGTCATATTGACATTAAGAAGAGATATAATTTCTTAATCTTTGATAGCTTTACATAGTTTTTCGCTCTTCCTCTATATTAATAAGTTGGCCATACTTTTAATAAATTCAACTTCAAGTATGTAAATAAGGAACTAAAATTAGTAAAAAGATATAAAAATAAAATAACTAGAGTAATGAAAATTGAGTTTCTTCAATACCAATAATTCCTATAAACAATGTTAGAAACTTATTGTGAGCATGCATTTATCGTTTGATGGTAATACAATTGTGAATAGAATATTGATCCCACAAGGACGTAGAGTATCTATCATTTGATGGGAATGAAACTATGAATAAAGTGTTAATCTTATAAGGAAGTAGTAGTAATTCAATAAACATTCTTATTAATAACTATTCAATTAAAATAAAAGTATTGGTTTTGATGATTAATAATTAAATATAAAACTATATCTATTCCTAAAAGTAGGAAAATTAAAAACTATGAGAGACATAATAAGTAGTTAATCAAAAGAAGAAAACAAATATAAATTTCATCTTAATAAGAACTCCCTTAGCATCATTGTTATATTATTCAATTTATTAAAAAGGTTTTGTAATTTAGATCGATGAAATCTCTCTCTCTCCCAAGTTATAACTAGCTATTATGAAGTTAATTAACCAATTTCTCTATTTGATTAAAGCCTATAAGAACGTGTTAAGATTTGTGAAATTTACTAAAAGGTTTAACCTTAATACTAGAAGATTTATTAAGCTTATCTCTAGTACCCTATGCTGCTCTTAATATTTAAGACATGTCTATTCACATGTAGTTTCTATTAAATCATCTATGTATAAATTAAGATCGAATTTAGTCATCGAATTAACTAAATCAACATTATGAACACTTGAATAAATTTCTAAAAAATAAAAAACACTTTTTAAATGAAAATTTTCATCTCTTGCAAAGAAAATAAATATGGGTCCCTTTTTTGTAGAAATATAAAGAATCTAGCTACTCATTATGTTTGAATTAGTAAACGTAACAAAATAACAAAATAAACTAAAAATAGAGAGAGTTTTAAGGTTGATATTCTAATATAAGATTTAAGTTATTATGTTCGTTTTGCTGAAATAGTTGCTTTATTCTCCTCTACAAAGTTTCTCCCTCTTTTAATAGGGAACTTTAAGTTTAAAATTAAAGAATATGAGGAGAATAACTAAAAATCCAAAATTTTTCCTATTTCTTTCTAAACAAACATAGTATAACACAAGTATTGCATATTGTTTTAATAATGAAAAATGTACCGATATTCATATTTTTAATTTAGAGCAACTAGGAGTTTACGGTTATAAAGGTGTCTAAGTTTTAAATAATACTAAATTTGGCCAAGGAGTTATTCCAAAGAAAGGCTAGAAGGGGTAGTTAGAGAGCAAATGGTCATATATTTCAGGGGAGAAGTAATAAAGGTGAAAATTCTTAGCGAGTTATTAAGGTATTACAGTCTGCTAAAGTACTTAGTTTTTGGTTAAATACATGCCACATTATGAAACCATGATGGAATTTTAAAACCAAACTAGGTTGTACCAGTCGACAAAGGGAAAAGTATTGGATGAGAGCTTTAAGGGTTGGTCATTTGTAAAGGAAAAAGAGGAGTGTTTAAGCCAGTTGAATTTATCTTAGTCAAAGGTATTTGATAGGTAAGCTAGGGGGAATATTTGATGTCATTGAGCTCTCTTAAATTAGTAGAAGGCCATAACTAGGAGAAATTTTAATAATAGTTTCCATTTTAAAGTGTATTGGTAGGCTTGCATCATAAGCTACATGAGGAGAGAATCTAAAGATGAGAGGCCCTAGTAGACTCTAATTTTCATACCATAGGATAGTTGACTGTGATTCAACTTGAAAGAAGAATTAATGAGAGTCCCCAATAGATTCCAATTTTTATACCATGGTGCATCTATTATGGGTATTGTTCTTACGATAATGTCCAAGAATTTACTAGCAAACATGATATCATTCCCAATTCTTCTACCTTTATAAAAGTCGCTTAGTTAGGATTGATTATTTAAGTAAGAGTGACCTTTATCTCTTCTTTTAGGATTTTGGAAATTACTTTATATAGTGTATTCCAATAGGAGATGAGCCTAAAGTTAGTGACTTTAGAAGGGTTTTAGACTTTTGGGACTCGAGGTGTGAAGATTTTGTTGACTTGTTTGAGAATCTTTATATAGGCGAAGAAGCATTAAAAGGTAGATGTAATTTGATCACCTCTGAGGTGCATTGTTTTCTTATAAAACTAGTCACTAAGGCCCTTTAAGCAAAGAGCTTTGGGATCATTAAAGTTAGAAAAGCATTTTATTTATCATTGGAGAAAGGGGCTATGAGAATAGGGAAAAGATAGCTATCATTGGTTTTCGTATGTAAATTAGAGAGATTATCTTAGACAATGACCGATATTATACCCTTCCTCATTAAATTTTATAAGAAGGAAGAGAAAAGGTTTTTAATAAGGGTAGGATAGTTTATTGAAAAGCAACATCACCTAAGATTGAGGTAATTTTGTTTATGGTTTTATTAGCAAAGTTTGTCTTAAAGAAGAATTTAGAGATTTTGTATCCACATTATTTAGCCATATAATTCTAGGAGATTGCCTATATAATAATTACTAATTAGAAGGCTCTGAGATAGGTTTGAGTTTTTTTTCTTCTTCTCTGAAAGGCTAAGTTGGTTAAGTCCTAGAGAAGTCTTCCAAATTATGTAGAATCAAGGTAAAGTTGTATTTGGTTGACTAAGGAGTTAATTTCTTCCATTGAGTCTTTATTGATTTATTATTTATTAGTTTAAGATTTTGGAAAATCTAGTACATTAGAATATCATTTATTTGGAATTTCTAGGTTTTCTAATACTAGGTAAGAATGAGAATGTTTTAAAAGGAATTTGAGGCATTCATTCTCTTAGCTTAGGTCTAAAGGAGTGAGACTAAGATATGAGACTAATCAGATATATGGGTAACATTTGTAAGGGAAGTTCAGAGTCCTATTATGATAATATAGGTGTTTATCAAGCTTTTTGGCTATAGTGAGCCTTCTAGGATACTTATTACTTTAATTTACAAGAGCACTCATGAGCCTAAGGTTAGGGAGGTTATAAGTTTGTATTGTTTTAATATACTCTAGCATGTTTAAGATCTATTAAGAATCAAGGTTAGAGGACTTTAAGGGAAAAAGGATGGATTTAATATCACGAAGGACCATCTAAGGGCAACAATTGGTGTTGAGGCTAATATCCTCCTAATTGAATAGTTATTAGATCCATACATAAACATGACAAATAATTGTGCTTTAAAAGCTACGTGTAGGAATTTTAAATGAAGGACTTAGTTAGTGGGGTGAATGAGATAAATAAGTTGGTATGGAAACAATGATTCTACCATTATATGTTTGAGGGAAATTATTTGTAGAGAGATAGTTACAAAAAATATTACTAGCTTATATATAAAGATATCTTCTTTTAATTCTAATCTCTAGGATTCCTATCAAAGAAGAAATATAAATTTAAAAGAATTTCTTAAGACCTAGTTATTTGGAAGATCAATTAATGCCTCTGACATTCTATACTAAAATAGACATAATTAAGAGGCAGAGCTAGAAGGACCTTTGACTTTAAACATTGATTTATATTTCTTATTATTCTTTTTTCCCTTTTAGATGGGGACGTTTAGAAGATCAACTATAGATTCAGAATTCCTCTCAAGGGTATAGAATGAATCAAAGGAATTACTTAAAACTCATATAACCATAGAACTAGGATAGAGAAATTAAGATGAGGAATTATTATCCTTGTTACAGAGATTGGAGGGGGAGGATTTCTTCTAGTAGAATTTAATTTGGTCTAGCTACTTTTTGATCATAGTTGATTGTACGATTTTGGTTGTCAATATTTCAATTAACTTCAAGTGCACGGTGTTGTTGTAGCTAGCACAAGTTGATCCCGCTAAGACAATGATTACTAGTAATTACCTTTCTCTTATTATCTAGCCTATGAACTAGATTCTGGATTTTAATGAAGAGAATTAAATTTAAACAATTACAATAAAATAGGAAAAATAATGAATTTAGAAATAAAGGAAATTGGTTAGAAAACTCAACAAAGATCAATGTCCAGGTAATGAATCCCCTAAAATCATTAAATAATTAATCTTTTATCATGCAACATTTTTATTGACTATTGGATCATAGAAATTCCTTTCTTATGATAATAACTCTCATAAGACTACTAAATACTAATGCATATTATGTACTAATATTTTGGATCTATTAGAACATGCATAAACACATAATTGAATCATAATAGGTTAATCAAAATAATTATATTAAATAAAAGAATCAAAACATGTCATTATGCCAACTAGGGTTCATCACACCTAGACAATAAAAGGAGTTTAGTTACTCATATTAGGAAATAAAATCAAAGATAAACTAGAAGGAAAATAAATAAAAAATAAAGGAATCATAATTCTAATTCTCCCTTCTTTTTTTATTGAATGTTCTTACAAGTTTGAGGCTTGATATTGTAATCTATTATAACTCATGATGAATTCTGCACGTTCTCCATGTTTGTAAATCAATATCGCCCTTTATATACATTCTTCACATTGGAATTGACTCAAAAAGTCTACTCCCTTCAACTAGCCTCCACTCATATCTTTTTGCAGTAAATGTTAGGATTTTCAGAGATACATGGTCTGATACATAATATCTTTGTGAAATTCCAAATTCTGGATATTTTAAAATATACATGTTCTAATACATTAGTATATACTAGACCATGTATATTCCAAAATCTCTAGAATTTGCAATTTTACATAGGTTGTGATACTTACACAGGCATAGACACGACTATGTACCTCTATTTTGCTTCAAAATCTTAAAGGCACTTATAAACTATAAATGCACTTGGAGCAAATTAAGTACCAAATGTATAATAAAACTACAAAATATCAAGCAAAATACATCAAATATGGGTGTATAACTATAGTCAAATATTCATTTATCAAACATCCCACACTTAAGCTTTTTCTTTCCCTTAAGTAAATCATAATCAAAATTATAAATCTTACAATATCTATCCTTCACTAATCTTCACTTTTCCATTCATACTATAAATCATCATATCATATTCATCAAATTAATATACAACTGGAGTAAAATTATCATAAGACTAACTTCCTAAGTCAATATTAATAGTAATCACATCAATAACTTGATTGAAATTAAAAGGATAAAATTTTTACACCCCTCACCAAAATTTCACTTAGTACAATTAAGTCTTTGAAAAGTATAAAACTCTCAAATCAATGTATAGTAGAACTCTTGTCATAGGCTTGTAATTTTATCACATCTTCACCATTTATGTAAACTAGAAACAAAAATCCAAGGGTCTTTATAAAGGTTGTAATGAGGCTTAGGTAAGGTATGATTAGGATGATAAAAAGGGTTGATTTGAAGGAAATTTACTAAAGAAACTTGTTCACAATATACATATATCCATTCACTATAAAACCAACAGTACTATATACTTGTTCAAAATTTTTCCATACTACCAATTTTTTTTTCACAAAAATTATAAGCATTGATCATATACCACAATTAAAGAAATATTAGACCTATCAAAATTTCAAGTTTTAATCTTCAGGGATTAAATGAATAAAAAGGCTTCAAAGAAAAATAGGATGATGGTTAATAATGGAGTGATAAAACAATGACAAAGGTTAACTCTCAACTTGGTTATTCACAAGGGATAAAATAAGGAAAAGTAATTATCAAAGAAATAGGTTAAAACAAATTGTTGAATTTAAGTGCATTCATCATTTCAATGCCTCTAATTTAACAATTGTGGTCTAACTATGCATAATAAAATCAAGTTATAGAATCATTCAACAATACATGATAACACATATGAAACAAATAAAAAAGCTTAAAAATTTTGAAAATTTCACTTTTAGGCTCAAACACTATCCCAAAAATGGGTTTATGTCAACTTTATTATCTCAATGATTATTAAAAATATGACTTGTAAAAGCAATTTTATTCTAACTATCACCCTTTTACATACTAATTCAAATCAATATTCAATAACAAAGTGAAGTACTTATGGACAACTTTCAATTAAGCCAAGATATCTGTTTATAAAATTTAATAACTAAGATTATAATTAGCTTAAGAAAACTATTAAAATCGTTAACCCCTTCCCCACACTTAAATTTCTATATTGTCCTCCATGTTCACGGTATAAGCATATAGAATATGTGAGGAAGTTAAGTGGTATTTTCTTGAGAGAGATTATTTTTTGATTATGTTCCATCCAATAATAAACTAACAGCATGACAAAACATAAATGAAAAGGGACAAAAAGATAAAGAGAAATAAAAGTAACATAAAATATTAATTAATAGAAATATCATTAACTATAATGTTAGATAAAAGAAAATAAGAAATACATAATTAATAAAGAAAAATAAAAATATGTAAAAATCAAACATCTCCCTCATTATGTGATCCTAACTGGTCTGACGAAGGAGGATCCTTGAGATGATGATCTTGTACTAGTGGAGGGGTTGCTGAGCAAGTACCTTCTCCAAATGGTGGAGGATAAAACTCAATGCCTAAATGGCTTGCCATTAATAACATCAACTCTCCTATCCATCTTACTGTAGGCTCGAGTCTTCTTAGTCAATTAACAACAATCTTGAGTCATCCTACCCATTCAATAAGCTCCGCCTACTGTCATTAGATAGTCTTTTGAGTTCCCAAAAGTTGGGCTATCCATCTTTCCATTACTACTGTCTTTATATGAGACGGGTGCTGCATCCTAGGTATAGGACCTCTTAGAATATCTGGCTCTAGCATTGCACCTCCCATTTTAGGTGGCAGTGGTTGTGGTGGCCACTCGTCTCCATGTTGCTTCACTCTATCTCCACCTGCTACTGCTAGCTTGTAAAGCTCCCTAATAAGATATGTTGCCTGTGGGTCCTCGACTTTGGCTGACTATGCGTATATGTATAATATATTGATGTTAAGTACTAACACAGTGCCAACCTACCACATCGGTGGTAATCAATCTAACATCCCTGTTCGTCATGCTAGTTAGGTTACATAAGGACTGAAACAAATTATGTAGACCTTTTTGTTTTGGCTCTGATGCCTGATGAATTGGGCAAGAACAGGTCCAGTTGAATTGGCATCCTCTCGCTTATGCTCCATAAATAATACACATTCATGTTGTAACACCCCACTACTATAAAGTATATACCCAAACATCCAGGGGACATTCAAGTACATATCCTATAACAATGACATTTTAGAGCAAACACTATCACTTATATGGCATCATATAGAATAACAGAATATTTAAAAACTCAACTCAAACTCATTTCATTCATTAACAAAATTTACATTTTAGTAGTACTTGCATTTAAACAAATATTTACATCATCAAAGTATCTAAGAGTTTACTACTCTTTACACAAAAGATCAACATGAAATGAGAACTTCATATACACAATCTATTACTCCTCAGATATCAGCTGAGCAAACTTGAGCCATTCTTTAGTCTAAAATCAACAGTACTAGCCTGGAAATTTTTGATGAATTTTGTGTACTCAGTGAGTGAACCATCGTTGTTGTGCTCAGTTATGGCAACTACACCAATATCTCACATCCTTACAAATTCATAACATTTCTTATCTCAATAAGACATATTGATTGTCATACATTTCATATACTCTTTCAGAACATGCATATTCTAAATATGGCATATCACATTATCATTAATTACACAAATATGGCATATCACATTATCATCACAATTTTAGAAATGGATTCATAATCATAAATGTACAAATGAAGATGCATATGAGACTCCGTATTCGTTATTATTTGTTGTGACTAAGTGCCTTTCAAATACAAATACATATACTGTCCCGTACTTATTGTGGGTACTGGGCTCATTAATCATAAATCTAGGCTCTATGTATAGATTACAGATTTATGAGCTTAAAGCTATTTCAGACCGGTTACTCTAGTCACAATGCCTTTATCTAATCATGCATTTTATTATGATGCATCAAATCACAAAAATGCTAACAATATCATTTATTCATAATGCACAAACATAATCTCATTTTCATCAGATCTCAGTCCGGCATTCAATTTTCATTAAGTATATAGATATTTTTCAAAATTCAGATGTAAATAGGACACTTCCAATACATTCCCAAATATCAATCTCCTCAAACTATTAATGTCTGAAATTATCACAATCACAATTAGATCAATAACAGTTCAAGAATTGGGAATTAAATAGAGATAAGTCAATCTTAGTAAGAACATTTAGGTTTCTCACAATACGCTCTAGATTATGCTTTTGCCTAGATGGTTTGGCGATGTTGAAATGATGGCATTCGTCTCGAGTGTCTAAAATCATACAATTCACACATAATTTATAACACAAAGTTGGTCATTCAAATACATGTTCAATCATGCACATATATATGTGCCATATTCAATGTATACTTAATGACTTTCCTGGGTATGTTTTATATATCTTGTTTACACTTAGGTTTACACCTTGCTTAACTTAATCATCTTAAGTTCATCAATCAATCATTCAACCAACTTATTCAACATCCAATTAGGTTCATTTCAAACCTTAATGCATTATAAGATAATATCCTTTCATTAGTTGTTTCAAACATCACTTAAAATACAACATTTCACTCTTTATACTAGCCCACGATCGTGTTGGACCTTGCCACGATCGTGACAGAACCATATACAAGAGGCTAAGATCATGCACTGATGGCCATGATCATGACATAAACAAAATAATCAGGCCACGATCGTGCATTGAAGGCCACGTTATTGCATTGAAGGCCACGATCGTGCCTCGCATGTTTTTTCCAATTCTCCACGAATTTCTTAGACATTGAAACATCTTTTGCACATCCAATTTTCTAAAATTCATGCTTATTATGTAACCTTGTTAAGGTCTGAATCATACTCTAATTCCAACTCAAAATTATGGTCTTTCATGAATAAAAAATCAAACCATACACTATCATACCTTATCATGCTTATAGTCCTAATTCTTTCGCAATTCAAGAACACTATATTCACATCTTTCTTTGGCATAAATTCACCTTTTTTAATACATCAAATCAAGACCTAATTCATCCATAATTCAACCTATAATTCTAAAAACAAGCATAAAAGCTTCCAAGTTCATGCAACATTTTCCAGCACATATCATCACCAATATCTCATTCATTTCATTCCAATTCAAGCATCATTCTCATACTACTAAACATGCCATAAAGATCAAATATCTACTTACTTATGGGGCTTCTAATTTAGTACAAAACTCCAAATTAAACCAAGTCTCCATGCAATCAAAATCAACACAAACTTAAAATGATAATGAACTAGTTTCAGCAACAAGATGAAGGTAGCAATAAGCTAGTTTTCTTGGCTATTTTGTGAAAGATTAACATGTATATTTTATGTAACAATTTGGCTAGGGTTTAACCAAAATTCAGAGATAAGTTGGATGCAGTTTCGGTGGTGAACAATGAAGAAAGCAGTAGAAATTTTGCTGCTGGGATTTGCCTCATCAACATGCTAGGTGTTCATATTAAACCAAAAAATTTATTACATGGCATGCCTTCCATATGTCTACTTAACAAGCTTCCACTAACATCCTTAAGATGTTGAATACTAGTTCATTTATTACTCATTTAAGTATGCCAAATGTCACATAATTATAGGCTTAGTAACTATAAATTTTCATGTATCAAATTATCTAACCACTTGGCATTTTTCCTAATCCAATTGTACATATTAATTGATCAATTTCCCAATTAATCACAATTACTTCCAAATCACTAATTATAATCCAATTAAACCATAATTCATGACATAAAAATTCACAATTGACATCATAGTCACTTTAAAATATTTCATACCTCGGGACATGTCAATTGAGTGCATATGTTATCTTGAAATGTTTATAACAATTTATAGATATTGTGTGTATACTATGTAAGTGAAATGTATTTTCTTAAATTCTTAATACTATCACTCATTCACAATGATCTAGGGTTAAACCCTATTTATGTTATGGAGACTAGATATTAGACATGTTTTCTACTATATTATGACTGTCCTTGCGGTCGCTCAAACTGTAACTCAAGACTCCATACATGTATCAGAGCACTAGGAGTCATAGTTAAGAGGCTTTAGATTTGCTCAGGTCATAGTCATTGTCTTTGTTGCTTATGTTCTAGAATTGTTAGGACGAGCATCTTGTAGGTGAAATCTATCCTTAAGTCAAAATACCCCTTATATCGATAAAGCTTGCATCATAGAGGGCCATGATGATAAAGAAGTCCAAATAACACATTCAGATCATCTCACTGAGTAACTGAAACTAGACGGTATTTAGCTTATCCCATGTTGTCGTCCCCTCTCCACAAAGAAATTATAGAGCACCTCTAGAGTTAAATCACAATAGGAGGGCTCCATTATGTTAAAGAATCAGGGTCAAGCATTGACAATGATGAGCTTCTGAACTTGTTGCAGTAGTTCTACTTACTCTAGTTCTTCCCATTCATTATGACGCCCTATAATAAACATGTTTCCCTTCAGCCGTTGATACTAATCTTTATGTTCTATGTTATTAAAAAGCAACATCGGGGGTCATTTAGGTGGATGCATAGTGCGAGTACTCCTTAAGTCTTTAGATTATAGCTCCTCTCACTGCCACTTGCGCAGAACTTTTTTCTTATATTATGATATAGTCATTGTGACTAGGTGTCTTTGAATTGGCTAAAAATGCAAAAAATTGAATGGGAAATTCAGGGACAATGGTGTGGAGTGAGAAAGCAAGAGAGAGTGTGAGAAATCTAAAAGAGTTAGGGATTTTTAAGGTATACCATGAATTTGTAAAGTTTGATACATAATCGTGTATAACACCATATATGGCACTAAATTATAGGCTTTCATAAATTTACATAGTTTGGTATACGAGCATGTATCAAAACTTGTAATTATACACTAGCATGTCTAAAGGCCATGTAAATTTTTGTAAGCTATTGTGCCTAAAAAGTTCTAAAAATTACTTAGGCCTTCCTACTTGTAAGTATAGGGTAGTTCTAAGAATCACCTAGGGTCGTCTCCCACGAAGGTGAAACTGGTTCACTTAAATTAATTTTGAACAAAAACAAAAATAGAAGCAATCCTAAACATTTTATCCCAATTTTTTATGTGAAGGTTTTTAAAGAATGTCACAAAATAGTCTGAAAAGTAAACTAAATTGACCAAAAGCAAAAATGAGTAGAAATCGAAGTGGAAAACTCTTGAGAAGTAAGTTGATTAATTTAATCTCCTATGCATGATTAAGGGAAAATGATTGATTAATTGTCTTACTAAAATTAATAGTCGAATTCTACGATCAACTTAAATA
This sequence comes from Erythroxylum alaternifolium, assembly GCA_027478495.1. Classification (NCBI taxonomy): domain Eukaryota; kingdom Viridiplantae; phylum Streptophyta; class Magnoliopsida; order Malpighiales; family Erythroxylaceae; genus Erythroxylum; species Erythroxylum alaternifolium. The sequence continues at coordinate 26,879 of JANIIA010040265.1, forward strand.
ATAGACTAAATCTAGTTGTTGCATTCGACAAGTTATTATCTGAATTGATTATGGAAACTCAACTACTAATTACCACTTATGTTAATATATTTCTAATTCTTAACCTAAATGTTTATAGTTTCTAATTTCTAGTTCCATATTAAAATTCTCCTATTGATCTTTCATTCAATACTAAAATGAAGCAAAGTTTGATCATGCTATTACATTCATTCAGTTTAGAAACTATAGTAAACATAAGACAACAACATAATCCCTTAATAATGCATATTTGATTAAAATAGCTACATTAATCCTTAAGAAAAAGAGATTAGTACATCATAGCATAAACACAGTTCATCATCTCTATACATTTCAGTCCCATGTTACTATCAAAAAAAGTATTAAAGTAATAAAATAGTGAATATTAAATGAAATATGAAACGAAAATAAATAACAATTGGTTAAGCTAACAAGTAATAAGTTCAGTAAATGAATAAGAAACTAAGCAGCAGATGAAAAATAGAATGAGCAAATAAGGATCGAATGAGAAAATGCAGTTGTTCTCCTGCCTCGTTTAAGCTTCTAGCATTAGCCCTCACCTTCTGCTTTAGCTTGTTCTCACCTAACCGAATGGTTACTCAAGTTGAATGGATTCAGCGCCACCTCTCGATTTTGGCCTCTGTCGCTATCTTCCACCTCTCTAATGTGTTTCTCTTTTTTTATCGACTCACTCTATTTCTCTTCTCTATTTCTCTCTTCTTTCTCTATCTCTTTATGTGCCTCCCCGAATGAGTGTTTGTGTGTAAAGAGTGAAGAATGAAGAATGAATGAAAGATGTCTACTACCACCTTCCTATCTTTTCTATTTGTAGCCTCGTTTAGGTTTAGGTTTTCGTGCCCCTTCAACCTATAGCTGCCACATAATAAAACAGACAAAGTTAATGAGAATTTGCATGGGTGACTATATTTGTCATCCTCGTGCATGAGCTTACATGGTGGTGATTAAAGATCACGACCTAATGCACATTGGTGACAAAAGTGTCACCAACTTGCAAGCGGTGACTCATTAGTCACTACCTTATGCATAGTGGTGACATTTTAGTCACCACTATGTAGGTGGTGACTAATTAGTCAGCACCTTATGCACAGTAGTGACAAAGGAGACACCACTGTGCAGGTGGTGACTCTTTAGTCACCATCATACGGGTGGCGACATCCTATATATATATATATAAGTGACGTCAAACTTAACTTTTCATGCAAAATTCACAAATTAATTCAATCAACATGCATGTAGCATTCACACCATTTTGATTTAATTTATCTCTCATTTGGATTAACTTACAATAATTTGTAACCAAAATCAAGATATCAAGGTAATTAAAAGCAATAGAAACTAGGAACAACAATTCCCCCACACTTAAGCTATGCTTATCCTTAAGAAAAATAAAGAATGTTAGACTATACAAGAACAAACAATGGAAATAATAATTTTCCTAAATAATAGTCAAAGATATTAGCGATCATTTCAATAGACACAACCTAAGAACTTGAAACTTATAATACTCTATGAATAAGCTATTCTTCGAATATTTAACCAAAATGAACAAGCACCTCAATTCAAAGAATCATCAAAAAGTGTGATAGATAGTCACTCCACTCTCAATCCTCTTAAGCATTCAAAGGTGGGGTATAGTCACTCATCATTTATTTCATATAAGGAATCTACCATAAGCTTGCTTACTAATCCAAACTCCACCACTCATTTTAAACAAAAACATTATCCCAAAGGTCTTTATTTCGGTTATAATAGGGTTAGGCTAAAAGTAGGAAAAAGAAAAAATTGTAGTTTAAAACCATAACACAAATTGAGCATTTAAAATAATACAAAACAATGAACCATAAAACACTTAATTCTGCCTTATCACTTAACAAAATTAACAGTCCCCATTTTTACTTCTCTTCTCTTCTTGTCATTCTCTTTATCTTCTCTTCCTTGCTTTCCTTTTCTATTTCTTTTTCTTTGATTTTTTCTTTTTCCTTTTTACTATATTTTTATTTATTTATTTAGAATAAGATCAAGTTTAGAAGAGAAGAAATGCAGAGGAGAGATAGAAATTATTACAACCCTATCCATTTCTACTCAAAAGCCAGCTATATGCTATGATTCCTTCACACTTGTTCAAATAATTATTCCCCAAACCTATTCATACACATTCAAATGCTCAACTTGGCTTATGGTAGGTACAATGAAGAGGATAAATAATAAAGTGAAGGCTCATAATTTGGGTTGAAAGAAAATGTTTCACATTAAGCTCAAAGGGGGTTAGACTAAAGGTAACATCATGGTGGCTTTTTAAGCAAAAGGAGTAAATCCTAATTACCTTCATCATTTTAACATTTGACTAAGATTATTGAAGTAACTCACAAATTAGTATAGATTTTACGTTCAAGAAACTAGATACACAAGAAGGGGGGTTGAATGATGTATCCTCCTTTTTTGAATATAAAATCTTGAAAAGAACTTCTCTTTCTTGTTAAAAGAATATCACAAGCTTTATATGAAAATTATTACTTAGTTAAATCACAAATTACTTCTATATGAATTCACTACAAGAAAATTGCAAATTAGCGTCGGAATATTACCGAAGACAAAATTTCCGTCGCCGTTTACCGACAGAAAGTAAATAATCCGTCGGAGAACAGAAAATTTTTCCGACGGACAATCAAGCCGTCGGTAATATTGTAGGAAAAAATTTAACCCAGAATCTGCAACAGACAATAGCGACGAAAAATGTCTCAGCGACGGTAAAAAAAGCGGGAATCGTTCTCGCAATTTAATTGCTTCGCCATTTACTGACGGTATAGCTGTCTGTTGGTAAGTATCTTGTATTTACGGACGACAATGACGTCCGTCGGTACATGATCTACTAATATACAGACAGAAAATTTATGCGGTCGGTACATACACTGACAGAATGTGAATATTTCATCGGGGAATTGTTGACGGTCAAATATTACCGACGGTTGGTAGTTACCGTCGGCACATGGAATTATATACCGACAAAATTCTATCGTACCTTCGGCACTTATTTGCAACAAACGTTATTTACCGACGGAAGTTCAAAACCGTCGGTAGTTAAGTATATTTATAATTAGTATCGTGTTTTTACCGACGGAGATGCTTGGTTGCGTCGGAATCTGTATCTGCTTATACCGACGGTAACCAAGCACTGTCGGTAATTGTCGGCAGCAAAACTTATTTCTCCGACGGAATGAGGTGTCCGTCACTATTTGAGTTTCTTTCGG
>JANIIA010040276.1:0-11883 GCA_027478495.1 Erythroxylum alaternifolium
GAATTTGAAAACCTGTGGAAGAGGTCGGATGATAGAAAGCTTGATTTCGGGGCTCCGAAAACCCGCTTCTCCGCCACCCTCGCGGGGCACGAATTTAGGTATCACTGTCGATATCGGGTTCGGGTTCGGCGGGAGTGGGGTGTTACAGTCGGTGACCTAATCATCGGTTCAATCTCAGCCTACACATAATTAAACATATTTCATTGAATTGTTATCCTTATACCTCTCCCAGTAACTATTAATCGTAGGTTAATAGCAAGCGTTGATAACCCTAATTTTCCCTTAAGTCGTTTTTAATTAAGAGACGCTCGTTAATTAAACCTAACGATTGAACAACCTAGGATAAGCTTTCTAGATTTAATTAAAAAGACGCATTATAAGTTAAGAAAACATATTAATCAAGGCAACAATCATACAAGCTCGGGCCATTTAACCTAGGTTATATTATCCGTAATGAATCAACACCAATTAGAAACATAAGAATTACAGATTGTGTTTAAAATTCCAGTAACGAGTTCACATATATATAATCTAACGAGAGCAAGAATAAAGATCATTCATATATGAAAACTCAAATCTATAAGCATAGAATAACATAATCAATCCCTAAGAGAGAAAGAACAAAAAAATGATGAAAGAAATGCTTAACTGGGTTCTTCGGAGTCGATATCACCTTTGAACTGATGTTGGGAAGCTTAGCCCTCTATGGCCTCCTAGGCTCTCCAACAGTGTCGAGTTTTGGCTCTCCCACTTCTCCTAGCTTTTTATGTTAGAATGTTGATTTTGAGGCCTAAATTGAGTGCCATATATGAAAGCATAAGGCTTGGCCTTGGAATGGCATGTGCATATGGTTTATTCGTATGCTTAAATGTGGGTGCTCCATACTAATCACCTTAGGAAATGGTTTTTCACTGTGCAAATTCTTTGCATTGAAAAACATAGTTTTGGTATTGGATACACTTTAAAAGTTAAATCTAATCTTATGCCTATTATTTGAACTCTTTTGAACTCTTAATATGCTTTCAATTATTTCTATTCCTTTTGTAACTTCAGACAATGATTCTTTAAAGGCATTAAATTGCTTTTTCATTGATTCATTCTTATGATTTAATGAATCTAAGTTATGATTATTAATAATTACAACACTTTTAGCTTAGGATTGTGTTTTGAGTGTTATATGGGTTAGAGCATGCTTTTGTGATTTAATTTGGTGCATTTGAGGTGCCTTGATGCATTTGTTAGTGTCTGAGAACAGATATGGAAGAACGTAGGAGAATCAGAGGAAGCCTAAAACCTAACCCAGGCTGACAATCGTAGGCTATGATCATGATAGAAGTAGTTAGGGGGAGCCATGATCATGTCCTAGTCTGCCACTATCATGATATAGAGGTAAATGGAGTGCCACAATCGTGACCTGCGTAACAAACAGCATAGACAGCTGCTCGAATGCCACTTATTAAGGGACATTTTGGACTTTTTGGACCTGAGAAAACCCTAGGGTTTACCTAAAATAGAAAATACTATATGAAGAAAGAGAAAGAACACTGGGGAGAGCTCCAACTTCTACCACTTTGGGAAAACTCCAAAAGGAAGAAGAAGAAGAGAGAGAAGAGGAAAAAGAAGGGAGACGAACGAGCTTCTACTGCTGCTATTATTGGTGCTTTGCTCAGCCATCCCGATTCCATCCAAGTGCCATTTCCTTTTCACCTTTGTCATTTTTCTTCTTTGAATATGTAAGATGGATGTGATGATGTTGATGGATTTGGGATTGATGATGATGTTCTAACTTTTCTTTAGGGATTTAACCTTGATTTAATGTTAACCTAGTTATTTTTTGATTAATTTTTGTAACTTTATGCTTCAGTAATAAATTGAGAGAGTGAATTGAATGCAGAATGATTGGGTTGGGTAATAAGAGTTAAATGACCCAATAGACTACATAAATAATCAAATCGGTAATTATATAGAGAGAGATCTCATGAGACCCGGTTGTTTATTAGAAGGCTTAAGAAATGATTAGGTTGTGGGTTGACTGTTAATCGAGAGATGACATTTTCAATAACTTAACATGATTAGGTTTATTAATTAGGGCTTAGTTATTATAACTTGGAAGAGAGTAATCCACCCTTTAATAATCTAGAACCAACACCACATTGACATAAAAGTGAGTAGGTTACCACTAATGATAGGATAAATCCATTTCTCATCATTTGGTAATTTTTCTTGCATGATTTCCTGTTGTGAATTTAATGGTACTTAATATTCGATTTCTTTTGTGTTAATTTTACAAATCAATTCATGTCATTCATCTTCACGTGTTTAATTTTCTGTTCAGGTTTTATTTTTATTTTAATAATTCTTTAGGCTTTAGATAACTTAGAACTAGATTAGTTCGATAACTCCTCGAGTGATCAACACCTCACATACGACACCCATAACCTATGCGCTTGAAGTATATTGCAAGTTTTAAATAGATTAAAACTTTCTCAACAAGATTGGTGTCGTTCCCTGGGAGTAATGGGATTAGTTTAGTTCTTGTAGTCTAAGGTGTTCTCATCATTCTTATGTCTATTAATTTGCACAAACACAAGAGTCACTTGAAGTTCAAGTTAGATCACTGAAACCCTAACACTCGACATCACTCGCTTGGAACAAGCCATTAGAAAAGCCAAATGCTAAGAAGAAGAAATTGAAGAATCTATCGTGGAAGAGTTTCATTAAGAGTTCGATCAGGGAGGAAAGCAAAGGAACCAATCGTAGACCCTCATGGATTTCGCGAGATCAGGATTTAATGTGACCAATCAAGGTGTCGTTAGACCACCTAATCAAGCATCTTCATTCGAAATAAAGCCAACCTTACTAAAAATATTGCAAAAAAATGTGCAATTATATGGACTGCCCAATGAGGATCTGAATGCACATATAGTGAACTTCCTTGAAGTATGTGATATCTTTTAATATCATAGGATGTCCGAAGATGCTAAGAGGATGGGGCTTTTCCCCTTCACACTAGGGGATAGAGCTAAAGCTTGGTATTACTCTTTCAGTCCCTCAAATGTAATAACGTGGGAGCAATTGGTACGTGTATTCCTGGACAGGTATTTTCCCCTTACTAAAACTAAGAAGATGATAAAGAAATCACGAACTTCCAATAAGGTGATGGGGAATCACTTATGAGGCGCGGGAGAGATATAAGGACTTACAAAGGAGGTGTCCACACCACAACTCACCAAAAGAATTTTTTTTGCAAACTATCTACAACGGAGTCAATCCACCAACGAGAAGTACCATAGATGTAGTATCGAGCAGATTGCTTATGCGAAAAAAATGTTGACGAAACGAAGGAGTTGATTGAAGAAATGGATTGTAACAATTGTCTGTGGACAAATGAACGAAGTAAACAACACTTAACTACCCAAGAATAGAAGGGAACTGTAGCTATTAACCAAATGATAGAGATGCAAGAAAAATTGACAAATTTTTAGAGAAGTGTTTTAAAGGCAATCACCTTTAACACTTACTGTACAAATCATTTTATGATTAATAAAGGCATTTTTCATTATTTCGATGTTCATACATTTATAGATTTGATGTTAATCTTAAGTTGATTTAATGAAGTCCTTGATACAAAACATAGCATGGAGGAAATCATAATGAGATCATAATAATGAGATTCCTATCATGTGTAATTATGTTAGTATCTAGATAGACTAGCATATGTTATACTCTTTAATTAGATCAAGGAGTAGATCTCATAAGCTATAGTTATGGGTTGCTTAGAGTGAACATGTGAATGCTTATTAAGAGTAGCAAGTACATTGGATTGACCTACTATGAGACAATCATATGGATATTCTATTTCAGTGTCAATGATAGTCTCATCATAGTAATTGTGCAAGTATCCTTTAACTTAAGGTGCTCAAGGATATATCAGATATTGATCCTGTGTTTTGACTCCATTCATTAATGCCTTTTAGGCGTTACTCATAAGGTGGTGATTGGGTACAGCTTCAGGTATTCGAAGGTAATTGAGTAGCCAATAAAGGATTCTCCACTCCTGATAGAAGGAGATTATACCCACGGCCTCTTGTTGGGATCATTACTCGAGAGTCTCTGGCCAGAGTAGATATGTGTCATGGAGAGAGTCTTCAATGATACATAGAGTAATGAGATCTTCATGACAAGATCTAATATCATTTGGACTAGATGTGACGCAGTCAGTATAGTAGGAGTTAACACTTTGAGCATACTCTGAACTAAATGGTGTATAGATGGTGAAAGGACAAATTATATGGAAACATTACGTATGGAAAGGTTTGTAATCAAACCACTAGCTTTTCGGTCAATTGGGGTTATAATGTTTTGCTAGATATCGCTCTTGATTTACTTAAATTAAGTGTTAATTTAAGTGGCCAACATAACCGGGAACCTTATGGGTCACACAGATAGGAGATCCAAAGGATGAGTAAACTGGTCTTGAATGGTGATTCAAGATATGCGAGAGTGATTCAGGATTGTATCGCGATGTGATCGTGGTAGCAAACGTTGCATGGAATAGAATAGAAACAAGTGTTGTTGGCTTCCATTAATGCATGCTATTCATGGTTATTAACTTCCCCTAACTTCCATTAATGCATGCTATTTATGACCATTAACTTCCCATAAGTTTCCATTAGTGATGGGGGTTATGGAATGCTAAATGGTGTAAAAAATTGGGATGACTTTGATGCATCTTATGTGAGACACAAAAAGAAAAAGATAGGTTCTTTTTCTTACACACACTTTTTCTCTCTAGCTCTCTCAAGAGTCCTTGCCTTTTCTAGCACAAAGAAAGAATTCTAGCCACCTCCTAGTGAGGTTTCATCATTATATCTTCGTGTTCACTTTCATTAGAGATGGTCTATGTTGATCATTGCAGTTTACGACATCCAAACGTGGAGAAGATTAAAAATGAAGGAGATCATCAGAAAGGTATGTAAACATCTTACATTTCATGTTTTTGTTTTTCTATATCTATATGTATACTCAGATCTGGTTTTTGAGGTTCCATTTATTTCTGCTGCATATATTTGATATATGTTATGTATGAGATGAATGATAGGAATCTAACAATTAACACGACATCTGAATAACTTGAAAGCTTCCTCTTCAACACCTATTAAGGCAATTTAACAAAGATGCGAGCTATAGGGCTAGGATAATCATGATACCATCGACAGCTTCTTAATGCAAAGTAATGAAACAGAGTAAGTTCAAATATAAGAACACAATTTGGTTGTGGTGGAGGGAATAACCCCTATTTGAACATATAAAATCTTTGATGGAAGAATCACTGAATATTTTTGTCGTCAAATGCTGAAGGTCAATTCTGACCTCACAAACCTCCTAGATTCCAACAAGAGAAACCTAATTCCATTGATGTGAAATTAGGCAAAATCTTAGATAAGATTGGAAGCATGGATGATGCACATAAGATATTGGAAGAAAATTTTAGCAAGTGACAAAGAATCATGCATCCTTCATCCACAACTTGGAACTTCAAATGGGCTAGTTAGCAGATGCACTATCTGCACAAAATGCAAGGAGCCTTCCAAGCAACACAAAAACAAGTCTAATGGAAAGGATCATGTTATCACCCAGGCCATTGAGGAGAAGCTCAACCAAGCTGAAGAAGATGAGGAAAAGGAAAAGAAAAGGACTGACAAAAATTTCCTGTTGAATGAATATAACCTAGAGGAAATCTAGGAGTATTGACCTGCAATTTCATACCCCATTCTAACATAACAAAAATTGAAAGAAACATAGTTGAAGGAAGTCCTTAAGGTAATGGAGCAGCTAAAATCATGATTCACTCTTATAGAATCCATACAAGAGAGATTAATCAATAAAAAGTATATGGAAAAGCCGGTGAGTGAAGTAGGAAGCATCGAGAACTTTAATGAAATGGTAGCATTATTAATAGTTGCATTTTTCATGATGTTTTAGCGTGTAATCTGGTAAGTATTTAGCATTAAATTGAGAGTTAAGTGTGTGCTTATGTGTTAATTATGTTAGTTTATATGTTTATGTGTCTTTTATGGGTTAGTATGAATCATTGAGCTTAATTGTTATATTTTTGAGGTACCTTGATGTGTGTGTTAGTGTTGTAAGGTGAACAGGAAAGAACGATGAAGATTTTAAGAGTTTCAGACCAAAAGACATAGGCCACGATCGTGCACAGTGGCCATGATCATAACAGAGAGGGAAGAGACAAAAGCAACCAGGCCACGATTGTGGCCCCTGGCGTCATATCAGGCCACGATCATGAAAAAAAGGATAAATCACCAGCCAGGATTGTGGCGGATAGGGCCACGATCGTGCCCTGCGTCAGGCTGACATAAAAACTCAAAATTTGAATGATTTTTTTGACCATTTCAACCTCGAATTTGACCTAGGGCTGCTACAGAATAAATAGCAAACTATAAGACCTACCCATTAGATTTAGGTATAACTCAAATAATTGCATAATTGGTTAGGTTTTTTAGTTTCGAATTAAAATCCCCTTTCTCTCACTTGGTAATTTCTAGGTTAATTTTAGGTTAGGCTATGATTTTGCTATTTAGTTTACTCTCTATCAATTTAATTCCTCGTATTGATTATTGATTGATTTAATTTTTGCATTAGTTGTTTAATTAGGTTTGTTACGAACTTAACTGCCTTTAAATTTTAGGACTAGTTGCCTTCCTTGTAGGATCAACATCTTAGGTACTACGTGAATAACCCGTGCGCTTATAGTAATTACCAAGGTTATAATTAGTAAAACTTAGCATATGTAACCTTGAGCGAACAAGTTTTTGACGCCACTGTTGGGGAAGGCAACTTAGTTTTATAGTTTAAGGCGTTAGAATAGTTTAAAATTTTTTTGTCTTCATTTTTCATTAGTTTTACTTAGGAATCGTGCTCTTGCATGAACACAAGAGTCACGAAGGGTTCGAGTCGTGTAGCAGAGGCATTAGATTTAGGTATAACTCATTTAAAACGAACCCTTTGAAAAGCTTGATGACAAGAAGAAGAAGAGATCGAGAAAGCACAAATGGTCGAGGAATTCCAAAGAAACATTGATATCAAAGTCAACCCTGGTAGGCAAAAACAGAGGACCCTCATGGATTTTTTTAGGCCAGGGTTTAAGATTGCAAACCAAAAAATGGCTAGACTGTCAGTTCAAGTGGTCTCATTGGAAATTAAGCAGGCCCTCCTGAATATGCTTCAGCAGAACGTCCAATTTTATGGACTAGCAAATGAAGACTCGAATGACATTGTGAGTTTTCTTAAGATTTGTGATACTTTTTGGTATCATCAGATGTCGGAAGACGCAATGAGGATTAGGCTGTTTCCTTTCACGCTTAGGGATAGAGCGAAGGTTTGGTATCATTCACTGAGCCTTGCTAACATTACAACGTGGGAACAGTTAGTGCGTGCCTTTTTAGATTAATACTTTCTGTTAACAAAGACCACCAAAATTATTAAGGAAATTACATATTTCCAACAAGGTGACGGGGAGTCTACTTATGAAGCACAGGAGCATTACAAGGATCTGCAGAGGAGATGCCCATACCATAACTTACCGAAGGAATTCCTACTGCAGACATTTTATAATAGAGTGAACCCACATACCTAAGGCACCATTGATATAGCATCGGGAGGATCGTTAATGAGAAAGACGGTCGATGAAGCAGAGGAGTTAATAGAGGAGATGGCCAGTAATAGTTATTTATGGGTGAGTGAATGTAGTAGACAATCCACTAAATTTAGGGAGCAGAAAGGAGTTGTCGCTGTCGATCGAATGACAAAAATGCTAGCTAAGATTGACAACTTGACGGCACAACTCAGTAATATGAAGGCATCATCCTCAGCTACAGTAAAGGTCGTGCAATTGAAGTGTGAGCTATGTGACCAATTGGATCAAGATACAGTAGACTGCTAACTAATGAGAGACTATAACCTAGAACAAGTTAATTATACGGGGGCCTAATTCAGACATGGAGGGGGTAATAATCTCTACTCCAACACATATAACCCTAGGTGAAAGAATCACCCTAACTTCTTATGGTCAAACAACAATAATGGAGGGCAGTTCAGGCTCAAGGGCAATCGAACTTTCAGCAAGATAAGACAAGCTAGAGTTAAAGTTGGACAAGATAGGAGGTATGGAGGAATTACATAGGAGGCTCGAGAGTAAATTTGAGCAAGTTACAAAAAATCATGCTTTTTCTATACATAATTTAGAAGTCCAAGTGGGCCAGTTAGCGAAAGCAATGTTGACTCGAAATGTTAGATCTCTTCCAAGTAACACTGAGTCAAATCCAAAGGAGCGTATCATGGTCATAACTCAGAACCAAGATGGAGAAACTTCATTAGTGTAGGAAACGGTAGAAATAGAGAAAAAGGTCAAGAAGTTGAAAAAGATCTTTCGATTGAGCCCGCGATGGAATCAATTCAAGAAACTAGATGGGTATTTCCATTCCCTATTACGCAATAGCTAGAGTTATATGCAAAGAGGGTAGTGAAAGAATTGCGGGAAATCGAGCATAATAAGATCGAGGAATTGACAAACTAAATATAGTCAAAGCTCAAACTACAATAGTCAGTCAAGAAGAAGGTTAAGGAGCAACCATTAGAGGACAAGCCTAACATTGTGAAGAAGGATGATCCAAGGGACTTTTTCATCTCCTATAGTATCAACAACATCATTATCGATAGGGCATTTGCGGATTTAGGCGCAAGTATAAATATGATGCCCTACACTTTTAGTCTTAAACTGGGGATACAAGATTTTGTGCCCACCAAATTTTTGGTTAAGACGTCAGATAGGACTTCATACAAATCGGTAGGGATTATAGAAGATGTGTCGATAAAGGTTGGTAAATTTACCTTTCTAACAGATTTCTATATTTTGGACATTAGTGAAGATGAGGACACCCTAATAATTCTTAAATACTATTCTTGGCCACTACACGCTCAATTATTGATGTAGATGGGGGCGAACTAAGTCTGCGAGTTGGAAAGGAGAAATTGATCTTCAAGGTGACGGTTAGAGAGAACAGAGCTCCTTCACCTCCATTAGCACTCAAGGAACCTAAACCTCGAGGTGAATGTGAGGACATATAGGATCTTGGGAATGTTTCCTAAAAAAAGCGCTCGTGAACGAGAAAGCGAGGCAAAAGAAATCACAAGAACGGTGGTAGTTACAATATGGTAGAGAAGGTTCAGACTTTGAGATTAATGGCAATGCTACCATTGAACCATTCATTCCAACTGCCTTGAGCGTAAAATTAGCGTCGAGCTACTGACGTTAAAAGAAGCACTGCATGGGAGGCAACCTATAGGAAAATTAGCTTCGTATTGAATTTTTTCTAGGTTAGTCAAATTCCGTAGTTAGGTTTATTTCTGTTTAGGTTGAATAAAAGACAAAAGAGGAATAGGAGTTCAGAATCATAGGGAAGAATACACATACGTATAAAGAGAAGTGAAAAAGAATCACGAAGTGAAGGAGAAAAGAATTGGAAAAGAGCAAGGAAGAACCTAAGTACAGTCGTTGGCCACGACCGTGCCTGCGATTGAGAATGCTTATGGTGGTATGCTATATGCCATGATCGTGGCATAGCAAGCCATGATCGTGGCCTGTGAATATGAAGGAACAAGGTGGGCGCATTTTCTTAAATGAAAATTTTACCATTTTACCCTTTTCACCACCTATATATTAAGTTCTTACTTCTTTTTCACTCACTTTCAGTTTCATTTTATCTCTTTGGAATTCCAGTTTTCAAATGCTCTAACCTCTCATTATAATTTTTACCTTCCTAAATTCTTCCATATCCTATTGCAACCATGCCATGCATTAAGCAATCAGCCTAACAGGAGTCTTATAAAAGCCAGCAAGTTGTGGGACAAGGGAGAAGCAACCGAGCAGTAGACTTCGAAGCATCATTTCCAATCTACACCAAAGAGGAAGTTATTCATTTCCGATCCCTTCATTCTAGACAAATTTCAGTTCCTAAATACTTTGATGCTGACACATTAGATAGGCTAGAACTGTGTGAGTGGGTAGAGAACCTAACCGAGAGAGTTTAGTGGGGCCAATTCATACAGTTCCAATTCCTTGATTATAAGGAACTTACTCTGGAGTTCTTTAGCTCCTTGACCTTTGACCTTAGGAACACCAAGGAATTATGGTTTAGATTGGGAGGAAGAGCATATGAATTAACTATAAAACTCATGTGTGAGATGTGTGGATTCCCCGAATCCACCATCGTTGATCAACATGATGATTTCAGTGTCTCCCAATATTGGTATGAGCTGACTGGAATTAAGCGATTCTGCGGAAAGAATGCACATAACAACATTATCCAATCACATAAACACTTACTACTGCACAAATTTATATGCCAGCTGGTTTTTGATAAGTCAAAAACCAACAAGTGTTCTACTAAGGAACTTTTTATACTATGGTGCATGGATCACAGTATCCAGTATGCACATCCACCCATGTCTTTAATGCCATTGCTGTGGTTCCACGTAAGTGGAGTAACCACCTGGGAATGGGGTACATAGTATCAGCCACTGCCAAACATTTTGGTGTGGAACGAAGAGGGTCAACAGTTCACCCTCCTAACTTCCTCAATCACCACCATTTATTCCAGGTAGAGGTCATCCATTCCACGAACATGAGTCTATAGGAGATTCACCAGCAGACACACGTGTGGCCCAGGGTAGGTCAAGCGAGTTCGAGTATAGCACAGCCTCAACAGGAGTCAATGAGTGAAGAATTGAAAGAAGAAGAAGAGGAAAAGCAAGGCTAGAAGAAGGTTTTGGATGCAATATCCAAGACTAACAGAACACTTGCGAAGATGGTGCGCATACAATGCCAGAGCTAAAATATCCGATGGATCCATTAGTAATTCAAGTCTCAGGGTGTTCAACTCCCACCTCCGACACCATCATCACCTCCGTCACCTTAGGATCCAAGTCTAACCTAAAATTTTCTTAATTTTTATTTTGTCCCATTTATTTTTATTTTTATTTTTTGTTTTATTGCTATTATTTCTATTGTTAATTTTATCTGTTATTTGTTACTTAAGTTTTTGTCTTTATCCTTCTTGTATGTGATGTGTGTGTTTCCTTCTCACATTGAGGACAATGTGTTGTTCAAGTGTGGGAAGGGAATCTGTATTTTTTTTTTGTATGTGAATTTTACATACTGTATGATAGTTCTAGATTATATTGTATGAAGTGTGTGAATGTGTCAATTGCTTAAATTGAGTGAAATTTATTTAATTTTGGGACATAGTCTATCAAGTTGTGAATGATCATTAGCCTGCGATATTAGTGAAATAGAGGGCCTTTGGATAAATATACAACATAATTTGGACTTAATGTAAATTTGGCACTCTCTAGATTGTCACATTCATTCATAAATTGAGGTCTTTTAGGTTAAGTAGCTTAACTAGTATTTTTCATGAAAACAGATAGCTAAAAGCAACAAGGTAAAAAAATGTTAGTTTAATAAATTACTATTCCGCTAACTTTTAGGTTATGAATAGAGCTAGTAGCCAGTTGAAAACATGATGTAGCTGAGTAACTGGATCGACACCCATCACAAATGTTTGCCTTCACGTAAAAAGGCTATAATGACGTTTCAACTAAGCTATTTAGTAAATAACTTAGTTGAGTAGCCAGATCGACATTCATTACAAATGTTTGCCTCCGAGTAAAAGACTAAGTCCCAGTTTAAGAAAAAGAAGAAATGTTTTAAATAAACACCTACTGGACTTGTAATAAGCTTGAATTTTCATGGAATTATACTTAGGAATAGTTACAAAGTCCGAGGGACCGAAGATTTATTAA
>JANIIA010040335.1:0-11882 GCA_027478495.1 Erythroxylum alaternifolium
AATGTTTGTACTTTGTAGACGAGTTAAGCTGTTGGATGTTGCGTTAAGTAAGGAGGTATAATGCATGAGAGGTTGGATGAGGGGTTTTTGATTCTGATCCTTGTAGAGAATGTGTACCCTTATCGACTTTTTCACTCCCTATCGTCTTTGTATGTCGTGTTTGTGCTGTTTCGGTTTAGGGCGTTGGGCGACAAAGAAACCGACCGATTTTCATTCTTGACGGCTAAGAGCAAAAATCGAATTAGAAGCTAGTCTGATTCATACTAAATTCAGGTGAACCCGCCGGTTCAGCTCGGTTTTTACGTCATTGTCTATTATCTTCCCATTATGTGCTATTTATCTTCCTTAATTTGATTAATTAATGAACTATTATATGTAATAATTAAAATTTTTGACCAATTTAATAGATTCAACCGTAAAAATTTTAAATAATTTAATTTTTTGTTTAGTTTTTACATTTTCAATTTAATTTATTTTAATAACTATTAATATTAAATTTTGATTATTTTATTAATTTACAAGTCAATTTTTGTAAATTAATAAGTTCTTATAAACTAAAATAAATCAATTAATTTTTATTTAACAATATCTTTTTTAATTAAACTTTAAATTGTTAATAAGGATAATTTTTTAATTACATTACAAATTCTTTAATTTTATTCAATATTTAATCAATTTTATAACTATTTAGTACCGATTAAACCTTTTAAACCTTAATCTTCTTGTCTTATCGGTTTAAATTCTGGTTTGATTTTTAAAACATTGATTATATGTCTTTACAAATGGTTTAAACAAAATTTGTTTTGGGTTTTTGTAATATATATATATATATATATAGTTCACAAGCGATTAGGAATTTTTATTTTTAAATAATATAATAAATCCTAAAATTTTTTATAGAAGCTTACATTCAAGTGATTATTTTATGGTGTTTTTATACATTGAAGGATTTTTTAAATATTATTTGAAAGTTCTAAAAGAATATTTTTTCCATTTCCATTAAGTTAAATTCCACTTGGATTGAAGAAAAATAATTTAAATAAATTTTTATGCAAACAAGGTGTTCTGTTAAACCTATGAAAAAAATATAACATCGCCTATATTTTATAAAGATATACATTTGAAACCTTAAAGAAATACTTACGTAGAAAAAGGTAAAAAATACACATTTTCAATACTTATATTTTTCAAAAAATTCTTGTTCTTACATTTTTATGCATTTAAAATGAGATTAAGTAAAGTCAAAATATCAAGAAAATAAGTATAAAGTTTTGAGAAATTTACAAAACCCTTTGGTAATATATATATGTAATCAATGATTTAAAATCTAACTGGTTCGACCGATCTGGGCATAAAAATTTTGAACTATTCAAAATTTAGGTTTGATTTTCAACTTTTCAATTCGATTTACTTTAATAGTTTTTATTGTTAAAAATCAAATAATTTATTAATTAATCGGTTAATTTTTATAAATTAATAAGTTTTTATAAACCAAAATAAATCATTTAATTTTCATTTAATTCAAATTATTTGATAAATAAGAACAATATCTTTTAATTATATTTTAAATTTTTAAATTTTATTTAATCTTCAATCGTTTGATTCTTTTAAATGTTGCCAATCCAATGCTTTGATATTTTTTATGTAGATATATGAGTATCACGTAATTAACAAAGGTTGCTGCAAAGATAACCCAAAATCTTGTAGAAGATAGAAAATTCATAACAACTCACATATAGTAATTTAGATAAACTACCCTAGAAATAGGATTAACTTAAATTTTTAACTTAAATATCCTTCTTGTTGTTCTTCTTCTTCCAATGACAGCTTCTATCTGATGTAAAGGTCAAAAAAGATTATAAAATGATTAAATAGGTCGAGAGGAGTATTGGAGTTTAGTTGATTCAGAAGCTAAAGACCAATTCCAAGCCTGATGGCTATCATTAAGCCCTCTGCAACTTCACATTGATTCAGAATAAACATCAAGCGCATGTACGCCTATCACATGAATTCAGGATAAAATCCAACAACAAATCCAAAAGATACCCGAGAAGAGAAATCAAACAGATGTCATCGAGAATCGAATAATCTCACATGAAACTAGAACTAATTCCCCTGCAAAAACAGAAATAATAATTTGATGATATGGTTCATCGATCAAAAGGGCCGTTGGGATCGAGCTGCTTGCACAACCCCAGATACGTCAGATAAAGAACCCGATCTTTGGCCCCAGTTCGGTGATTCTTGGTATGCTTACAGAAATATTTGAGCTGTTCAAGCGTTAATAAACCTAGCATCTGACCCAGAAGCAAAAACAACCAGTTGATCTCCTTGTTGTTTTCAGCCATCACTGGCCTGGCCCCATTTTCGAGATTGCAATACTTGCACCTGGGACATACAGGGTTGAGCCAAACGGCGGGCGCTCGATCGTGCATGGAGCTCTTGTTTCGGGCAATGAAATTCCATAGTTCAGCAAACTTATCGTCCAAGTTAAACCCTATCTCATACTGTCTCTCGCACTTCTTGCATTGGACCAAACCCGAAATAGTCTCGATTTGCTTTGACCTCAAGTACTCTAAACTATGAACCCTCGCAAGCTTATCTGTGGCCCAAGGGTAAAGCACAGGGACAGTCTCTCTAGTCCCTTCTCCACGACTCCTTGCACAGCTTCGCTGTGCACGTTGCGCGCGTTGAGAGGGTCCAGCTGATTGGTGGTGGTACTGGTTGTGGTTAGTAGTAGTAGTAGTAGAATTGACATCACCATTACGACCAAAAGCTGGCTGAGAAACAGGAAATCGAAGATTAAAAGGCAAAGGAGCATTCATCGTCATTTGGGTTGGAGGTGGTGGTGAAATTATGATTCCATGATCACGGGGTGGTGTCGCCATCATTTGGGTTGGTGGTGGTGATGATGGAATAGTGATTCCATGATCATGGGATTGTTTGATTTCTTGTGCACACAAATGGGTAAAGAATAAATGCGACTCTAGAGATGGTTTTTTGGTAGTACTGTTGCTGTAAGGAGAAGAAGCTAAACAAAGTGCAAGACTATTGTTCTCATCTTCCTTGTTTTGGTATTTTCTCTTCCCAAGTTGGAGCTCCGAACCGTCGCCGTTTGCTTCTTTCATCACGTCCCTTTGTTGGTGTCTGGTCATGCCTTCTTTGTTCTCCATAGACAGGAAAGCACAAGATTCAGAGGTCTTCAAAAATGGCGGTGATCGCTGTGAAATTTTGGGAGATTTTGTTTGTTAGTTTGTTTCAAATTTATTGAAAAATAACTGTTCAGATAGCCACACGAGTTTATCTGAGTGGGACCCACTGTTGACCTTCGTTTGAGGGTCTAGAAACCTGATTTTAACCAATTTCTTTCTTGAAAAAAAGCACGATATTCTTTTTTTTTTCCAAAAGAAAAGCTATGATATTCGACTAATATTAAAGTTTTTAACACTAGATTTAAAACATTATTAAAAGTGATTTATCTTTACCCATGAAATAATTTAAAATTTAATTAAAAATATTATTTAATTGAAAATTAATTAATTTATTTTAATATATAAAAACTTATTAATTTATAAAAATTAATCGATTTTTTACAACAAAAATTATTAAAGCAAATCGAACAAAAAATTAGATGGTTCAAAATTTTTATGATTAAATTGACCAAACTAATTGGATTTTTTAATCATTAAGTATATATTTATGTACTTAATATTCGGAATTATCATTTAGAAAGAAAAAAAACATTTTTAAAATTTTTGAGAATCAGATCTTTTGTATCACTTATGATGTTATTATCATGTTCTATCAAACCTAATCCTCACATTTATGTGAACTCCACATAAATGTATGGATGAGATTTAACAGGAGAATATTAGAATAAAGTAAGTAAAACAGAGAATTTGATGGAAAATTTTGGACCTTCCAATCCTTCATCCCAAACGTGTATTCTATTATGTCTTTTTTTCAATTTTTATTTGTTCTTATTTTTTAATATTTTGAGTAACAATTTAATTTATTTGGATTGTAAAACTTTCTTATTTTATGTTTTTCTCTTTTTTAGGTTGGCTAGCTAAAAAATATTATATGTATCTTAAAATTGAGTAAATATATTTTTGAAGTGTGTAACCATTTAATAATATTTTTTTATTATGAGATAATCTTAACATAATAAGAATTTTTTACAAAAGTTAAAGCTCGCTGAAGAGATTCAATGAAATTGAACGAGAATGGTAAATAATAAAGTTCAAACGCAGTAAGAGATCTCAAATAATTATAAATAATATATTTAAAAAGATATATCTAATTATATTAGAAATGATCGATAACTGTGAAATTAAATTGTACGTAAATATATATTTTATTATTATATTTGTGTGTAGGTATGAAAATATAATATGTTTATTAAAATATTTTTTAATCAAATAAAAAAATTGAAAAAGGGAGACTTGAAAGTAGTATATAAGATGTTTATTAGAACGGAAGAAAAAGATAATAGCCTTTTTTAACAAATTGGACTATAATAAGAAAAGAATATTAAATAATTTTTTGGCAATATTTTAAAAACTGGATAGGAAATTAAACCAGTGAGATGAGAAGTTTGAGATTTAAAAAGTTTAATTGTTATTACATTGTTACAAAATCGGTTAAAGATTAAATAAAATTAAAGAATTTGAAATATGATTAAAAGATATTAATTTTTTATCGCAAACTTTGAAATTTAATTGAAAAAGATTGTTAAATGAAAATTAATTATTTTTTTAAAAAATTAAGGATCGTTTTATTCTACTTTTATTTTCTATTGGAGTTTTTAGTTTTAATTTTTTGTTTTTAGTTTTTTTCAAAAAAAACTAAAACTTGTTTGGTTATTAATATCAATGTAATTATATTTTTATTATTGATGATAATTTTATATTAGATAAAATTTAAAGGTAAGTTGTTTTTAATTAATTAAATTTATTTTAATCTGTTATATAATATTTATTAATAAATTATTTTTTAAATAAATATTTTAAATTTTAAATTTTATTTTAATTATTTAATCAAAATTTATTTAAACTTTATATATTTGGAAGATATTTTAAATTTAATTATAATAAATATTAAATATATTTAATTTAATTTATATATCAAATAATTAAATAATATATATTTAGTGGATACTAAACTTAATTATAAAAAAACAAACCACTTTTTTGTGGTTTTCATAAATTTTAAAAACGGAAGAATCCAAAGCCAAAAATTCAAACAAATATTTTTTTACTAAATTTGAAAGCTAAAATAGAAAATCAAAAACAAAAAATTAAAAACAAAGACAAATATACTCTTATTAACTTACAAAAATTGACCAATTAATTAATAAATTTATCAAATTTTAACAATAAAAATTATTAAAGTAAATCAAACCAGAAAATTAAAAACAAAACACCGAATCAAAAATTTTGATGAGACAAAGTTTTTACGATTGAACTGGCTGAACCGGTTGAGTTTTTTAATCGGTAGTTATTATTTACATGCATGCTTGTGGTGAATGAGAAAATTTGTCGACCAACATAAAGAAATAATTAAAAAATATTTAGCTTAAAATAGAATTTAATTACTTGTGTGATATATATACCCGATTTTGTATTGTAGAAAAACTAATAAATGTGATATATTGTTAGGTGAATAAGTTATAAGAGGTAGAAGAAGAGGATAAAATAAGGGTCACCCTATTAACCAGATTTAGCTACTTGTTATTTGAATCTAAAGGGATTAAGTGTTGATACATGTTATGTTTTTTTCTTGATAAAGATAAGATCTAACAAATTTGAAATATATGTTTTTTAAAAAGAAATTGAATTTATTAAGCCAGTTCAAAAAGTATCCAAAATGTACATCAAAAGATGCTCTAAGCTAGTGACAATTAAGACATAGAAAAGTTCAAGTACAAAGTTTTAAAGAAGAGTTAGAAGTCTAAACGTTCCAATGGGTGAGGAGGTATTGCTGGTTTGATACTTTCTGTTTTTGCAAGAAGATTTGTAACCTGATTTATCGAATAAATTGCTCACAAAACTGTTCCATTTGAGTGCTTTTATTTTGAAAAATTATGAGATCTCGTTCATCCATGTTGCCGTGACAATTGCTGATAAAATTATCCAAAAACATCTCTGAGTTATAAAAATGGTAACGGACTGGGGCGAGTCTGGGCCGACCAAAATATACTTCGGGCCAAGCCTGACTCATGACTCGAGTAGACTAGAATGGTTCGGTCTGTGATTGTGACCTGGCCAAAATGGGCTAATGGTGTTCCGTGGCCCGTGAAAAGGTCAGAATCAACGGGCCAGAAATTTTAATACATTTTAAAATTTTTATATATTTATTTTAAGAGAATTTGAAAATTTGTAGTTATATTGTTTTGAATTCATAAATTATAAATTACAGCACAACCATTGATAATAAAGTGTAAAATAGAATTACCTATAAATTATAAAATATTTATATAAAATAAATGATATAAAACACTAGCCAGTATATATTTATTAAAAAAATGTGGTTATGATAATATTGTTATAATTATTTCATACAACAAAGTGAATTTAATTTTAATTTTGTGATTTTATTATAACAATTAATTATAATGTAAATATATAAAAGTTATTATCTAAGTACAATTTATTTCAAATATTATTTTTATGCGTTTAAAAATTATTATAATTCTTTTTAATATGATTTTTTTAAAATACTTACATTAAGTTTATTATATAATATTTTCAAACTTTTAATGTTTTTATAAATTAAGTAAACTCTTAATTGATGTTGTTGTTGTAAATTATATACTTAAAATAATAATTATATATGTAACTTTTAGTTATTTTTACATCTAGAAATATTGTTGTCTTTTTATATTATATCTATTATTAAATAATCATTATAAAATTATATATTTTTATTACACATTAAAATATAATAATATCATGATTACTCTTAACACGTTTGAACTTTTTTATTTTATTTTTCATATATACACAATATATACATTATGCACGTATGTGTTTATATAAATTTTAAAATGAATCAATGACTTTATTAGTCATAATGTACCAATTTCAAAAGAAAATAAAAGTAATTGAGTTATTAAAACATATACGTATAGTATATTATATTGAAAATAAATATTTGTTTTATTAAAACTATAACACATTTTATAAATACTTTTAATATGTTTTATAAATTATTACTTTTATTAAAATTCACTATAATTATTTTATATTATTAAAAAGTGAATTTGTAAGATATTATCAAGTTGAACAGTTGATTCTTCAACTTGTTCAACTTGATTCTTCGACTTGTAAAAGTTCCGAATCAAGGCACCCTATGGGAGTTAGTGTTTTGTTAATACTATGGAAAAGTTATGATCTCGTTATTGTCAACTTTTCTCTTATTAGAGCATAGATGTCTTTACTACACATATACACTCTCATACAATCATTTTAATAAATTAAATAAGCTTTAATAAATAAATTTACTAAAAAATGATATATGTCACATTCTATACTTTAGAAAATTTACTAGGGAATAAGGACTCCAACAAAAATTGAATTAATGTATAATTTAAAATAAAATTATAATCAATAAAAAGATTAAAATTAAGTTTTTAATTTAATTAATTGAAGTTACATTAACACTGATATGTTAAAAAAATACAAAATTGAATTAATTAATTTGAATTTAGTAATAACCTTCCTTTGAAACGTGTGATTATATAAATAATGAATTAATTAGGAATTTCAATTCAACTGATTATGAATTTGTAGGAAGATTCATTAAGGTAATTATAGTTAAGAATTTCAATTAAATTAATTACGAATTTTAATTTTACTTAAATAATTTATTAATTATTATAAGAGAGAATTGATAAGACCAAATTTGTTAACTATAGAAATTTTTGTTGCACACTAATGATTATCTAAATAATTATAAGAAATGATACAATTTACAAAATTAAGATAATATTATGTCGGATAGACGAAGTTTGAATATCGGATATTGGAGAGTGCCGGTGGAGACTGAGAGAACATCTAATTGTATTTGTTGCTAAGATCGTTAATAGTTTGGATCAATCATCTGTATGTACAAACTTTATATTTAGTAATGTAATATTAAATTAAAAGAAAATTAAATATACCTTCATCTTCGTATATTTGATCAAAATAATATGTAGCTGGTCAATTAATTTTATTAGTCACATCCGCATTAATACCTGTAGTTGTAGGAAAATTAAAAACAGAATATTAGGTAAGATAATATAAAATAGATAAAATTAATATATTAAAAAGAAGAATTTACTATCAATATCTTCATTATTTAACCAACTTTAAGCACGCGTAAGGAATTCCATAGTGTTATAATGAAGTTGACCACGATGGGGAGTAATGACCCGATCACTAGTACTAAATGCAGACTCTGAAGCAACAGTAGATGATGGAATAGCTAACAAGTCTCGTATGATGACTTGCAAGATTGGATATTTATTTCTAGACATCTTCCACCATGACAATATATCGAAGTGCTCACTTTTAGTTTCAGGAACACAATTTTCGGAAAAAAAATGTTCTAACTCCATCGTATTATAAGAAATCATACCCCTTTTCTCTTTTAAAAATGTGAAAGAGAATATGTTAATCATGAGTTAGAAGATAAGGTCGAATATGAAACTAAAGTCGGAGTTAAACTGCTTGTACTAACATTCCGATCATGAGTTTGTTGCATTATGACTTGATAATTATTAAACAATTGATACCATAATTGTTTCATAGTATGTACACGCTCTCTTGAGCTTCACCATCGTACAATGCGTTATAAATGTATTCAACCCCGTCCATCTTGTATCTCGGGTCCAACACATATAATACTGCAACAATATCTCTAACCTTAGACCAGTAAGAATTAAACTTCTCTGCCATTTGCTCCACCATAGTTCAAATAACTTCATCGAAGTCAAACATCCACAATAATAAAACATGCTTTATGTTGAACATAGTGTTTAAGATAAAATGCGTAGTTGGATATTTTGTTCCAGAGAACAATTTAGTCCAATTACAAAATAATTTCAACTTTATACAAAATTCTTTAGTCAAGTCCCATTGATCTCCTGTTGATATGCAGGTATACTGGGAATCTCTTTCGGCTAGTCTAATAAATACCTGAGCATATCAAATTTTCGACTCCAAAATCTTAAAGGGTAAATTCCATCTGGTTAGACAATGCAAAACCAATTTCTTTGAACTTGGAATGCATAAAATTTGTGCACCATCTTCAAAAGTTTTAACACTTTTTAGAGTTGCATTCCAATATAAAACACTAAACCAAATACAATATATTGTTTCCTTTATTGTCTACAACCCATCATTCACAATCAAGTTAAGAATATAAGCAAAAGAGCACATATGAAATAACTTACCTTTAACCAATGAGCTCCCAACCTGCATCTTACCCTTCAACTTCTCAATCATAAGGTCATTTGTGCTACAATTGTCGACTTTGATAGTGGATACTTTATTGTCGATGTTAAAATTCATCAAACAGTCTTTCAACAAGTTTGTCAATTTTGCACTTGTATGTGGTATCGACACATAAATGAACTTGTGATGTACAAATATTACCAACATGAATCATAAATTCATAAAACAATGGAAAAAGGTAAATGATAACAATATTAAAGAATATAAATTACCTCAAACTTTTATTGCATAACTTTCAATCATTATCAATATAATTTGCCGTCATTACAATGTAACCCTTCTTTTGGTTATCGATTGTCAACGTGTCCATTGGCAATTAGTCATTAAACACTCGACAATGCTCTTAATGTTTCTCTCTTCTTGTCCTCATAAATTTTGAAAATATCATTCCTCAATGTATTTCAACTTGGAACCTTGAAAGTCGATTGGAGTAAATTAAGAAATATCCTGAATCTTTTGCTTTCAACCATGGACAATGGTTGTTCATCTCCAATAATCATATTAGTCATCAAAATCCTTAATATGTTATTGTCAAAAGTTATTGCAATCAATTCATTCTTCCTTTTCATAAGGTTAGGGGTTAAAAATGTTTGACCTCTTAAAGCCATTTTCCTTCTAGTACATGATTCCATATTTCTCTTTAAATGAGATGTTCCACCTTTCGAACCACTCCAATACAACTTTGACAATTTTTACACTCTGCTTTTTTAATTCCGTTAGTCGATATAGTTTTGTTAAAGTGATTCCAAACTTTACTTTTATATTGAGTAACTTGAGTTCTAATTGAACTTCTATCCTCACTTCGTGCCAAAATAAAAGTTTCTACTTCTACCTCTAGTATTGGATTAGAACTCTCAACTGATAGAATATGCTCATCCATATGACAAAAAACATACAAATAGTTAAGTTTAGAAATAATCAACATATAATAAAGGTTCGTTAATTTAAAACACTTTGATTTAAACAAGATTTGTTAAACTTCTTAGTTTTGGCATTAATGAACATTTAAAGTATTTTGATTGTCAATGTATATTTGACAGGATGTTGATGACATTTTCATCTACTTGCTTATCTTCCATGTTGTATTTATGTATGATATATAGCTAATGCTTTACTCTGATTTGCTTGTGACTTAGATTTCAAATAGCCTTTTGAGAGTTTCCATCAATCTCTATTTGATAAGAAGTAGGGTTTAGAAGTTTCTCTATATCAAATTCCACATTAACTACACAAATAATTGACAAAATTCATATAAAAAAGAAAAAAGTATTTAGGAATGACTAATGGGCTCACTTTCTCTTAAGTTGGTACACTCCAAATACACCAATGCCAATAGCTATCAACAATAACTAACCGACCCCTTCAATATCTTCAAACCCACCTGATATTGTTTTGTGCAATAACACAAAATGGACACGCCTTAGTCACAGCTGGCAATGCAAAAAAGGTTTAAACCTAAGACACAAAGAGAAGTCACAAACTCACAATCACTAATCATTTTTTTACCAATGTTCTTAAAGAAGTCACAAACTCACAATCACTAATCCCTTTTTTTACTAATGTTCTTAAACAATCACAAGCACTAATAAAAACTCATTTGTTAATATAAATGTTTTTGCTCATTATCAATTTAGACGTGGATTTGTTTTTACTACCCTCAATTTGGTCTTTCTTTTTTTCGTGAAAACTCACTAAACACCTTAAATTTTTTTTATCAAATATCTTGAATTTGTAAATAATAAGTAGATATATCTTTATTTTATTGATATACAACATATGTCTTATTAATTAAAAAGTTAAATAATATAACATATAAGTTTAAGATTTATTTAATAAAATGTCAACTTGTACCCATCTTGACTATTTCATTCTCTGTGAGTTTTAGTTTGATACGAATGTATACATTAAAGAAACATGAACTCGATCAATGCATTAGCCACACACAATATAATTGGAAAGTCAAAAAGAACATGTTGGCAATGTAACATCCCGTTTCCGTATAACGGGTTGAATTATAGAAACGGGTACACGTGAGAGCAATAGGAAGACACATCTCATGCTCATGCACTTGTAAACAGTGAGTTTTGCACATGAAAATGTCTGTACATGCATTCATGACATTTCCTAGTATAATTGTGAATAAATGGAAATTTTTAAGAGTGTGTAAAAATTGAATTGGAGAGGATCATTAGGGTTTTCTCATTTTTAGAGAATTATAGAAATTTTCAGGAATTTTTCGGAGTCAATTTTGGACCCGAAAAATTGTCAAGTGACTGAATAGGGGTTTACCGGTAGTAAAATTGACTGTCCAATGGCACTGGAAACTTAGGCACATGAAATTAAGAATTTTTGGAATTGAGCCATTGGAAAATTGGAGAGAAA
>JANIIA010040346.1:0-11882 GCA_027478495.1 Erythroxylum alaternifolium
TAAATTATTTGAAATTCATTGTTAGCTATTTGTATTAAATCATTGTTATCTATTAAATTGTGTATTAAATGTTTTTTCTGAAATTTTTGTTCTTGATTGATTTATCGTATTGTCTATGCTTATTTTACGATCCCACCACACATCTTTTTTCCCGGGGTCAACACTTATTGAATTTTCTTATGATTTACCTCTAATTTTCGGTCGGAGGTAAGTTAAATGAGTTTATTTGTTTTAAGTTTGACTTGGTGGGGAATTCCTCCCTCGTGGGACACGCGTCTAGATGTCACGTAGGACGTCGGGGCCGTGACCCACCCGGGGAGGGGTTCCAGCATTATTAGCTTCTCATCATTTCCTGTTGTAAGCAAATCATCAACATAAATAGAAATTATAATTAATTTTTCTTCTATTTGATTCATGTCTAATGTATCTTTACTTAGACATTTAATGAATCCAAAGTTTTGAAGATGATCATCAATTCTGCTGTACCAAGATCTAGGGGCCTGTTTAAGACCATACAAGCCCTTTTTTAGCTTGTAGACCTTCTCCTACTGTCTCTTGACTTGAAATCCTTCTGGTTGCTCCACAAATATCTCCTCATACAAATAACCATTTAATAATGTAGATTTTACATATAAATAACTTAAAGGATAGCAACATTCTAATCATATCAAGGCGTGCAATCAGAGCAAATGTTTTTGAAAAATCTACTCCAAATACTTGAACATCCCTTTACCACTAATCTAGCCTTTTATATAGATTCATTTAACTCTTATAGGTTGCTTCTGTTATGGTCTATCCATCAACTCCTATGTGCCATTTTTTTTCAATCATCTTAAGCTCTTCTTTCATAGCATCATCCACTTGTCATCCTTCTCAACTTCGTTGAATTCTGCAGGTACTAGGACAACATCGCTTTTTTCATAAATTTCATATAAGGGCCTTGTATCTCTGACTGGTATGTCATCTACAACATCATCAAAGTCTTCTGGAACTTCTAAAAACTACTTTTTCATTGGCTTCTCCCAGCTCCATTGTTTGTCCTCCATGAATTTATACTCACAAGAATTTTTTCTTTTTGTGGTTAAAAAATTCTATAAGCTTTGGAAGTGTTGTTGTAACCAATGAAAACATCTGATTAAACCTTTTTATCAAGTTTGTCTCTCTTAACCTGTGGCACAAAAGAAAAACAAACACAACCATAAATTTTGAGATTTTGTGAATTTGGCTTGTAACCAAACTAAGCTTCAAATAGAGTTCTATTAGACAAAACTCTGGTTAGCAGCCTATTCAATAAAAATACAACAGTTTTTGTAGCCTCTACCTATAGTTTCTTTAGCAGTTCCTTTTCATGAAGCATGCACCTCCATAACACTTCGATTTTTTCTATTACTTACACTATTTTTTGTAAGGTGTGAGATGCAGTAAGTTGGTGTTTAATACCAACTTCTTCACAAAATTTGTCAAAGACTTTATTTGTGTATTCTTTCCCATTATTTGATCTTACTGTATGTAACCTACAAGCAATTTGATTTTCCACGAAGGCTTTGTATTTCTATAATATATTAGCAACATCAAATTTGGATTTAAAGAAATAAATCTAGAAAAATTTGGTGAAATCATTAATAAATGTAATATAGTATTTATTACCATTTAAAGATGATGTTTTTTTAGGTCCTCTAACATCTATGTACACCAAATATAACTTATGTGATGCTCTTTGTGTTGTTTAAGGGAATGGTTTTCTGACTTGCTTTCCTTACTTACAAGCCACACAGTCAACTCACTTTTCTTCAAGCAATGGGACACCTCTTACCAAGGCATGTTTATGCATATAAAGAAGTCTAGTATGATGGAAATGTTCAAGCCTCTTGTGCCATAATTTAGCATTGCTCACAGTGCTTGAAAAAATTATTTTCTTCTCCTTTATTAGATTTAGAGCATAACTTTTAGCTCTTATTTTCACCTTAAATGCATCTTTGCCTTTCGTATCTTTATCAAGCAACATTTGTCTTCAAATATGACTTTGAAGACTTTTTCAACTAGCCGTGCAATATTAAGTAGATTTTGATCAATGTCAGGCATATATAAAACATTTGTGATATGCTTTAAGCCTGTTATACTTTGAATAGCTACGGTTCCTTTTCCCTTAACCGAGATAAAATCACCATTTCCAATTTCTACCTCAGAAACAATGGTTTTATCAAGCTCTTTACAAAGGTTATTGTCATTATTCATATGGTTTGGGTAGCCACTATATATAGGCTAAGAATCACTGGAATTGTTGCTTGTAGCAAAGCATGTTGCAATAAAGTGTTACTTATGTTGATTTTGCTCTATGGACACCTTTACCTTGTCAAGTTGAGACTTGCAGATCCATTCCATATGCCCCATATTACCACACTTTCTGCACTTGACATCAGGCGTCCACCAACATTTTCTTTGAGGGTGATTTTTCTTTTTAGAGATTGGACAAGGTGGAAAAACCTCATCCTATCATTTGTTGGAGCCTTTAACTTTTATTCTTCTTATCTTTGTCTCCTCCTAGGTTTTGTGCTTTTATACGAAAATCACCTTATACTACCTCCACCCGTTTCATCATTCTTCTCTACTCTAGTGCCTGCAAGGACATTTACTAATTCTCCAAAAGAGAAGGTTAACAAATCTTTAGATTCTTCTAATGAAGATATTTCGGATTCATAATTTTCTGCATAATTCCTTCATCAGGAAAATCCTTACCAAGAAGTCGTAGCTTATTAACAATGCTTAGCAACTTGTTGACATAGCCTTTAAAAGTTTATATCTCTAATCAAGTTGAGAACTTGTATACCTTTGGTTCTTCAATGCCTTGATATTTAGATTTGAGATAATCCTAAATATCTTTAGTAAATTTAATATTCATAATTCTTGTAAAAATCACACTTGACATAGTTGAAAAAAGACAAGATTTATCCTTGGACTTCTTTGTATTCCTCTCTTTGTGGTTCTTCAACTACGCCATTGTAGGATTTTTGGATAATTGAAACACTTCATAGTCTTCTTCTACAGCCTCTTAAAGATCTAGAGCTTTAAGATGAATAGTTATCTTGATAACCCAAGATTCATAGTTATCACCATAAAAACGAGTGGTTCAATAGTTGTAGATATTGTGTCAACCTCCATTATGGTTCCTCTTAACTCACAAATCCCTCAAGAAGAAAGCTCTAATGCTAATTTTTTATTTTTAGAGAAAAAATTTATTTTATGAAATTGGAGACTAGAAGTTGTACGGAGGATATTTTAAACTTCTATTGTAAAGCTCTTTAAATAGAGTTAGACGCTAGAGATAGAGTTTAACAAAAATTTAAATACATTCCTTATTCTTAGGAATGAATAATAACCGTCTAATATAAAAAAAAGATAAAGTCATCATAAAGATAAAAATTTAAAAAATCCAAAAGATAAAATCATCCTAATCCAATTTACAAATATTTGGGCACATTTTCAACAATCCTTATATGTTTTACATATAAAAAAAAGGTCTCGATCACTGTTCATGTGATCTAATGTAATAGTATCAATGATCTAGACTTTTAATTCTTATACTCTTTATTCTAAGTGAAAAAAAGAAGGATAATAAGTTACCTTTATGAGCAACATCTACACTAATGGGAGAAGGGGCACTTTTGTGACTAAGTATTATCTATAGTGCCTTGACTTGGTTAGGTGTCCTGTTGAGTGTTTTGAATTAGTGTTTTCCATAGATGACTCAACTGTAAGGGCTCTATTTAGTTCTCTTTGGTTTTTTGTTTTCCAAGTTATTGGTTTGACATGGAGTTTCTAACAGGTTTCATAGGTAAGATTTGACTTAGAACAATGATCACATCGTAATTATTCTTGACCTTCCTATTTCTCTATTTTTTTTAACTTGGGATATTTGGCTTATTCTAGTGAGGGGCTAATGTTGACCAAGTGAGGAGGAATCTGGTCCAGTGGAGGATGCAATGAGTATGACCCGTTTTTTGCTATCTTCTCTTTTAACTTCAATAAAGACTTATTTGATTTTATAAAAAGGTTTCCTTCTTAACAACCTTACTCTTACTTAATCTAATTGCTTGTTCAATCCTTGTAATAAATCAAACATACACTCCCTTTTCACCATTCAGGAAACTTAAACTCCATCTTTAGGGCACATCCATTTTATCTTATAGACTTATAGTACTTAATGATCAATTTGCTTATTTCATTTCTTAAAATTTAAATCAAACCTCGAAACACTCTGAGTTATTTTCCATGTTTGAGTAAATTTCTTTGATTACCTCCCATATATCTTTAGTAGTCTAGTAAAATAGATAAGTTTGTTTGTATTCTCTATGAAATTAATTAATCATGCCATGAAAATTGAAATTTTAACATCCCATATGTTGAATTTAAGATCAGTTGTAGAGAGGATGGGGATAGTATTTGTATCATACTCCATTTTCCCATTGTTTTAAGGATGAGTAAGACAAATTTGAACCATTCTCTAATGTTGGAATCATTGAGTTTGTGCTAAGTGATTTGAAGGAAATGGTTTTCAAATGTAGGAAGGGTTAAAGTGTTGTGCCAATTTTTTAAAGGGATTAAATTCCGATATGGTTGAACCAAACTTTGATACCATGAACAAAGAGATTTTTGGAATGAATTCTACTTATTAATTTTCATAATTTAAATTATAGAATATATACATTAAAGTCAATCAAATTTTGGAAGGTATAGAAGGACTTTCTGGGGGAATTACTCCTAACCTATAGAAGCTAAAAATTAAGGATCTACAATTAATCAACAATATTTACATCTAATTACATTAAATGCTTAATCAGATAAATGCTAATTACCAACCTGATATTCTTTCTAATAATTACATTTAAAATTTTAAACTTTTCATAATTTTTAATATTGGTTATAGTTACCAAAAGTAGTAATGAAATATTTGAACTTTCAATTTGTTACAGAACTAGTTCATTATTAACCTTATAGTTACTGATACTTAAATGGCTAGCCATCAAAGTAGGACCATTTGACATGTTAGTATTTATATGGCATATAATAATACACACCAGTGATTAAATTAGAAATTAAAAAATCAAACCTTTCCTTTTATCTACAACCAATCGTTTACTAACATGCATTCATTTTGATACCGAGCCCTGACCCCATCTAATGAGCATCTTTAACCAAAATTTTATTTTTAATAGGAATAAACCAAGCCAAACTGAGAAGCATGGTTTTATAAAAAAATAAATTAAGAGTCACAATTCAATTCTTCAAAATTACAACTACTTGTAGGAAATATAGAAGTCACCAACACCCCCTTCTCTTTACTCTTTATTTAAGTCTTACTTTATGTATATTTGTGCATACTTTTGTTCTTCTAGTTATTGTTAAACCACTTCTACTTTTTTAGTTTAAAGTGGTTTAATCATAACTTATAGTTAGAAAGATAAGTACAATAATGGGTTGCTTAGATAACCATATCATTAATGGAGTTCAATCTTGAAAACCCCTTTGACAATTTTATCCCCCCTAATAAGAAGCAATCTCTACAATCTTATAGGTGCAAATACAATCTTACAATTATCTCAACAAACTGTTCAATATTTTAAGTTACGGAAGGTTTATGGTGTTAGTTTATTTCTTTACAGCCAATCATAAAGGTTGAATTCTTTTTATCTGCTCTATGGATACTATTAGAGGCTAAACACTTGGACAACTTGTAGTTAACACCTTATGAAAAAATTTTATAGGAATTTGAATAAGATACAATTCAATTACATTTTATGATTTATATTTTTAAGTTATTCAATTTTTTCAAGCTATGCTCATGTTTATATCACAATTCGTTCCCAACATAGGGAGATTGAACCTATGTTCCAGAGCAATGGGAAGAGATACACTGATGGGTTTAAATCAAATCGAGAGAGACTTGAAAATGATGAAAATGAAGGATTACCATAATAAAAAGGCATTAGTCAAAGAAAATATTGGAACTAGGAAATTCAGGTTCCTTATTCCTGTTTCTTTTTTATTTATTTTAATTTAATTACTAATGTGAATTATTTATATGCCACATAAGTGATTACTTATCAAAATGTCCTATTTACATAATGGGTCATCTCGACACCTTTAACTATAAGATTAAAGGTGGACTAATTTTGTAACAAATTAAAAGTTCAAGCATTTTATTGTCATTTTTGATAATTTTATATAATATTATAAAATCCAGTGAAGTTAATATTTGAAATATAATTTACCCTTTTGAAAAGTTTTAATTAATAAATGTCTTCTAATGTTCTTTACCTTTGGCAAATGTTAATTGTTGTATTTGTAATAAGGAAAAGAGTTAAATTCGTTAGACTCCTTGATGATTTTGCATTTTATCAATGCAACCCCTAACTTTTAAAAACTATCAATAACCCTTATAGTTTTGGTTTTGTAGCACATATCTCCTTTTCCATCAATTTATGTTAAAAATAAATTTAAACATAAAAACATTGTTATTTTTGTTATATGGCACTGTATATGGTATGAACTCATGTGCTCACATAATGTCTTGCTTTATATAACATCATTTTGCAACCCATATGATGCCATATCAAGCATAAATCCTCTATGAAAAAGGTAGCATGAAGAATGAAGTTCTGGTAAAAAAAAAAGGAACTTATAATGATCGGATAAACAACTTATTATCATCTTTACAACTTAACTAAAGACTTATTTAATGAAAAAGAAGATTAACATCACTATTATCACCCTCCTAAACAAAATTGAAGGAATTCTTAAACAATTGTATAGGTTGGCAATTAGACTTTTAACTTTAAGTTCAATAAAAGATAATTTAATGATTTAGATGTACTAAGCAAGGTAAGAGTATGCAACTTCTATTTGAGGAAAAGAAAAGGCTATAAAAGTAGTAATAAAAATTTGAAATTTGAAAATTTAAGCCATGATGAAATTAGAGAATTTCATAAACAAAATTATAGTTTTCAAAATCAAAATATTAAGGGGAATCATTTTGACTTATGTAAGATGTTAAGAGGAGAGATTTTGAACTACTCAAACTATAGTTTCCAAATTAAGATATAAGGAGAATCATTTTGATTTGTGGAAGGCCATATTATAGGTCTTAGCCGTTCACTCCATACCTAAAAAAAGGGTAAAACATTACATATGTATATGTATGTACTCATTTACTAAAAGAACTCTTTATAGTTACTAATCAAACAAAATGAGTAATTAATTAATCATGCATATATTATTGAACTGAAACTACAAAAAGTTATAAGTAACTTTTTTTAAAAAAATTAATAATTAAGTTTTACCTTAAAATGTTTGATTACAAAAGGGGCAAAGGTGTAGTTCATCATTTAAAGTAGAGTTATGAAATATAGCATTGTGGTCTAATCAATACAACTATCCTTTGATTTTTAAAAAAATTTATGACAAAAATTATGGTCCTCACTTAAGGATGTAGAATTCATTTCCATAATTGGGGCATTAGAGGAAATAAAATAAAAAACAACATCCTTAGCCAAGTACAAAAGCTACTCTAATCACATAATATTTCATCAAATTCACACAGATAAAAGAGGCCTAA
Organism: Erythroxylum alaternifolium; assembly: GCA_027478495.1. Classification (NCBI taxonomy): domain Eukaryota; kingdom Viridiplantae; phylum Streptophyta; class Magnoliopsida; order Malpighiales; family Erythroxylaceae; genus Erythroxylum; species Erythroxylum alaternifolium. The sequence goes on from JANIIA010040346.1 coordinate 7,613, forward strand.
TCAACGTCTCATTTTAAGTTCCTAAAATTACACTATTTTAAACTTACTTGCATGAAGATTTTTCAATGACTTGCACTTTGATTTTCTCTCTACTGCCACTTTCACTTCAACTTCTATCCACTACAACTCAAATAAGAGTCATTCATTTTTTTACTAGAACTTCATTATTCATGCTATTTTTTCCATAAAGGATTTGGGCTTCATATGACATTGTATAGGTTGCAAAACAATGTAGCAAAAAGCACGATGTCATTTGCTAGCAGGCACTAATGTTCCAAATGTAGTCCACATAGCATAAATGAAATTATCTTTTCATTTGATTTACGATTTAAAAAATAATTGACGTAAGGGATAATGTCATAAAAATAAAACATAAGGTGGTTATTATTATTTTTTTAAAAGTCAAGGGATATATTGTTAAAATACAAAACCATAAGAGGTACAATGAATTTAACCCTAAAGAAAAATAATAAAGGGTAAAAGAATAAAAAAGACATTTTATTAGTCAACCTTCCTAAAACATTTGATCCACAGATAATGAAAGTTCATCATTTAGTCTTGTAAGGCTTTGAATACTGAAAGATCTTAGAAATATGAGTCATATATGACATAAATTCAATACAATCACATATATCTAATAAATTTACTAACATAAATGAGAATGTAGAGTGTGACAAATAACAATAATAAATGATCTTTAATGTCTATGTTTTGTTTATTAGTTTCAGTTTCTCTAAACTTTATGCTGAACTGTAAAAGAAAATTTTATTTTCTCTTAATATATGCTAAACTACATTAAAGAAAATCTTTATAAGATTAAACTTATATCTATTATTTCTCAAAGTATTGTTTTTAAATATTTGAATGTTTTAGAAGACATATAATCAAGTTCAACCTATAAATATGCCGAATTGCCTACCATATTTTTAAGAATGACACAAATCTTAAACTTTTTATTTATATTACAACAATGCAAAATAAGACATACAATTGAGAAGAAATTATGATTGTCAATATATAAACAATGCAATCATAATATGTGAAAAGATAATTTTATAAAGCAAACTTACATTCATCTTTAATAGTGTTAAAAGAATGAAAAGATAATTTTATAAAGCAAACTTACATTCATCTATAATAGTGTTAAAAGAATTCAAAACACTCATACTGCAAACATCTTCATCAAAAATAACATGGTAAAGTTCTTTAGTTAAAGGATTAGACAACATATAATAAGTTAAAACATGCTCTACCATAATGTCACCTTTATATACAACTTCCCTTATGGTCAAACATTTGACCTCTAAATTCTTAAAATCTATAATATTCCATTTATTGTTACTAAACAACACTACAAAAAAAAACATAGCATAAATGGATTCTATTATTATGATTTTTTGAGACAGAGTTGTTATAAACTTATAAATTATACAATACAATATATTTAAGAACTAATTGGCAATTTAAAAAAATTCAAAAATTATTTACAAATTTAAAAATTACCTGAAATAATATCTAGTATTGACCGACACTGATACAGTACCGTACTAAAACTAAATTGATACTAATACTAATACTAATATGGTATTCATTAAATCACGCTCATGACATTTATTGGTGCACCATCAACTTTATACACGCAGGCTATTTAAGCCTTATCTCGCGTATATACCATGTCTTGAGATGTGTCGTGCACTCGTCCTTCATGCTCCAATCGTCCGTGTATAAAAGGAATGCTTATCCAGCAGCTTCTTCAGGTTGAAGCCACACGCCTCCAAGTAGTTATCGATTTCGATATAAATGACAGTTTCTTCTAGTGATTTTCGTTGAATTCTGATGATATTTGTCAAAAAAAGAACCAACGTTTTTTGTAATTTTCAAACAAAAACCAATCCATTTACCAAATACACTGTAACACCCGGTATCTGATTTAACCAGTATAGCAGAAAAAAAGGTATTTGAGACTAATGTCATTAAAACTAAGACAGTGAATTATAATTTTTGATGACATCAAATTAATGATGTTTGACATTTTTCGGTCGTCACAGGAAATTGTACGAGCGGTTTTTAAAGAACCAGTACAAAAGGGGCATTTTTGTAAATAATGAACAAAGTGGCTTATAAAAGCAGTTAACTACAAATAAGACAAAAACTTGTCTTCCTCCTCCTCCCTCACTTACGAGAATTCACCATGGAAACTTTCTCTCAAAGTTTTCAAGCTTTGTAACAAGAATGTGAGGGAGAATCAAGCCGATCAGACAATACAAAACGGTAAGTCTCGATCCTGTCACTTGATTCTACCGATTGGAATTTAGTTTCTCATTTTTTTTCCATGCCTATGAAATCCATTTGATGAAATTTATGGGTTTGATGATTTTGATGATGGATTCTTATTCTTTGATATCTAATGACAAATTAACATGAGGAAATTTTCATTGTTACGGTGATTTGGGGCTAAACCAAAACCTAGGTTTTGGAGTTCAAAGCTGACAAGAGAGGCAGATTCGTAGGTCCTCTTTATACATTGTTTTTGAGCTATTTAAAGTGCGAATTTGGAGAAACTCAAAACTTGGAAGTTGTAGATATAGGTGTCTACTGTATTCCTGAATTTTGTTTACAAATTTAGGGTGAGCCAATCAAATGAGATAGGTCCCGAATTGAAACTGGTTCAGAATACCAGCGGGATTGAAAAACAAAATGAAATTTAATTGGTTGAGGACTTTAGAGTCAGAATTGGATGATGTGTTCTTATTATGAAATGCTCGAAAATGTGTCATCTAAGTGGTTTATAAAGGGAATTTTAATTGGATGAGGATCTTGTGAGAGATGGCTAAATAAGTGAAGGGTGTTACTAACCTTAATGACACAGAAGAGAACAAAAACAAGACAGCTTTATAAAAATCACAATAAATACAAATTTCATCATATTTGAGCCGTCTTTGGATATGTGATAGCCATATGAGTCTATTAAAAATGGATATTTGAATCACCTTAATTGGAAGAGAAATGAATAAGTTATAATGATATGAGACAGGAAGGGTCCAACTCATGACAGAATATTAAGGCTGACAATAAATGGGGTTATTTGGAATCTTTAATTACCGAATTAGAAAATGGTAATAAAAGGAAAAATGTGAATTTATGTGTTAATTAGAGGTATGGAAATTTTGAGAAACATTAGACCTATGTAGAAAAAGTTATATCTCCACAAATGAGACTTGCACAGATAAATCAGTTAAACCAAATAGGTTCAAGTATGATTAAGCTAATCATTGCATAAAGAATCAAGTATTCGGAATTGTAAGCTAAAATTGGACATAATGAAGTCCAAGATTCCTTTTCAAGGGAAAATTTGGCTTGAAACCATTTTGACCATTATAGAAGAAAATATACATTTTTAATAATGTACGTTAAGAAATGAGATTTATGTAATGATGACTAACGAGGGTATATGTAATTTTTATGCATGCTGCCCAATAGCTTGTGAAAGCAGACGAGGAATAAAACTAGAAGTCGTACCTAGTACCTCTCAAGTTCAAGAAGATTAGAAAAGAGATAAGAATCCCTGAGATAGTCGAGGTGAGTATAATCATGCTACTATACTTGTGTAGTAACCCTTCTTTTTTTTTATCTTACGGCCTATTGAATTGTTCTCGAATCTGTATAACTTTTTTGATATATGACTCCAAGTGATTGAGTCTAGCATGTTGTAAACCACATTGGCTAGATGATATTCAGATTCTTTGTGTCTTTTGGTTCCCTTGTTATGTTGAACATATTAATTGCAATTCTTTGATGAACCATATTTTTTCTTGTTCACCATGATTGATAAGTTCATAGGATATCTAGCTGGTGGAGTACATTATCAGACCATGTGCACATAGGTAACCCGCCGGTGATGGGTCAGATCCGGGTCCTACCTGGAGAGGACAAGCCTCCAGGGGCAAGGTTAGGCCAATCTTGTCTAGAATCAGAAAAAGGGGAGATATGCCGTACTAACATGCCTCTGTCTCTTCCTAAGAAATTCAGAAAATCAGAACTCAGAAATTGAAATCCTGTGGAATTCTATCAATGAAATAACCCAGAACTCATAAAAAAATTCAGAAACTAGATTCTTTTTATAATAGAACAATTCATATAGAGATTTATTATTGATACTTATGTGATTGCCGCATTTGAAATTTCTACCTATTTATTCATTGATACCATGTATTTTTGCTTAGAATGCCATAGACCATTCTTGTGAAGCTAGCCTTGTGTTACCTAGCCT